>PISX010000571.1:0-264145 GCA_004024625.1 Mellivora capensis
AAAAAAAAAAAAGAATGTTTGGACTAAGCACTCTTGGAAAAGAGAGAACATCTTTAGGGTTATGACTGGGATTTAATTTGTGTGCCTGACTGATCTGAGCATCTACTTCAGAAACCTCACGGAAACTCCTTAGAAGCAGGGAATTTTATCTTTTGGAAGGGCACAGCCAGAATCTATTCCCTCCAGAAATGTGAGAGAACCTCACAAGATGCCCTGCTGGATCTTAATCGATCTTTCCTGCTGGCTAATTAAGCGTCACTTTTACTCAGCAACTGGGGACTCTGTAATTATCAGCCTGGGTTGCCCTGAATAATTGAAACAAACAGAATGCAGAAGATGGGAGCTTTTTGCAGAAGTGAGAATATCTATAATTTTTGGTATGCTGGAAGAGTGTTTAAAACAAACTTCTCCATAATGTTACTTTATCAGTAGATAAATTTAGGCTTACTTGTGCATCTGAAGCTTTAGTAACCCCTAGAATTTATTTTCACAAGTTGACCTTTGAATTACAAGATTATTATAAGGATTGCCTGAGGAATAAAGGTGGCATTATTTCAAATTGCCTGAGAGGGAGAGGGATGCCCAAAATACAATTGTGTGATGGTAGTGTTGCTGGTATAAATTTGCGATAAGGAATGCAAATGTTACTGCATCTTTATGAACAAATATACAATGAGGAGGAATTCTTCTTTCTCATATTTGTACCACAGTGTTTGGAAAGGGCTAAATTTCAATCTGAAATTGGTAATAAAAGGTGATTTTTTTTTTTTGGTAACTCGTTGTTATCAATTGCATATCACTTAGTCTTCTTTTTAAATGCACACACACCCCCATGTACACAGAAAGAAGCTGTGTTTGTTATGGGGTGGAGAGGCTTCCTTGTTCTCAAAGAACTTGCTGTGTGGTTTGTGGGATAGAATTCAGGAAATAATCAGCAGGAGCTTTAGGAAACATCTGATGGGAGCTTTCTGTTCATTGATTTGTTGCAAGAAAGATGACACTTTATTTAGAATTTCATAATTATCAGATCACGGAGGAAATGAGGAGCCAGAAATTAGATACTGTACCAGAAAATGGAAAAATGAGGCTTTTCTTTGGCAAGCTGTTTGAAATTGCCTTACATCCACCCATTCAATCATCATCTGGTTAATGTAACCCTTGTTTTACTGAATGCTCTTCTTCAACCATATTGCTTCTGTAGTCCTCTTTATGGCTGGTCAGCATTATATACTATATGTATTGGTACTGAAAGCTTGTACAATACTAGCCACATTTACTCTTGTTATATGACATTGTAACTCATGCCAAAAAGCCAGGTGTGAAAAGAAATTTGGAAATCATCAAACTTGAGAGTTAAATGTATATGGCACGTTGATGTGTAACATGGAAAGAACCACTGAAAATATTTAAAAAGTTGTATTAAAGCAAGGATATTTTAGGGTTTGGTACATCTTGGGGGATAGGAACCTATCTAAAATTATGATTTGATGCTTCTAGGCTTACTTGAAGGTAGGTATGAAACCTGAAGCAGGAAGTCTGAGAAAGCCAGTCAGTAGATATAAATACTGTGTGTATACACACACACACACACACATACATTCCCCCTACATACAAACATACAACTTGCCACTCTATCTTTATTATTTTCTTGCTTTAGTTCCTCTAATTCTTTCCTCAAGTTGAGCTGCTTGAGAAGGAAGAGGGTAGACAATAGTGAAAATAGCACTGCCTCTGATTCTTGGTAAACTCTGTAGGCTTGGTGACTCAGAATTCAGTGGTGTTGGCCACGGCTATGGAATTGCCGAAAGTCAAAGCATCTGACTCCATCACAGCTGCTATAATGTGCCATTTGCCACCTTTCTGTTGTTTAGTGTGACCGACCCCAGGAAATGAGAGTTGTGTCAAGAGTCATGGGTGTCCTCCAAGGGCTCATCTGTTTTTCAGCACAAGTAGCTTAGCTGTTCTCTTTCCTCCCAGACTTAAAAAACAAACAAACACGGGGCGCCTGGGTGGCTCAGGGGGTTGAGCCTCTGCCTTTGGCTCAGGTCATGATCTCAGGGTCCTGGGATCGAGCCCTGCATCGGGCTCTCTGCTCAGCGGGGAGCCTGCTTCCCCCTCTCTCTCTCTGCCTGCCTCTCTGCTTCCTTGTGATCTCTGTCAAATAAATAAATAAAAATCTTTAAAAAACAAACAAAAAAATATTGTATCTGTGTTCTATCTACATACTAGTTTTGTTGTTGTTGTTTTATGTGTGGTTTTTTTGTTTGGTTTTTTTTTGGGGGTTTTTTGGTGGTTTTTGTTTTTGGCTTTCATGGATCACCAGTGAAGGATAATGTATTCCATGTAAGGGAAAAAAAAAAAAAAAAAAGATGTTAATTCCTGTGATTCCAAGGAAGTGAAGCTGTTTTGTAGTATTCCGTGTCCTGAGCTGTGATATTCATTGTTCTTCTTCCAACAGCCTCATTTAAACCTTCTCCCTAAAATCTAACAGCTTTCACATTCTGAGTCCAAGTTTTCATTGAGCTCTTCAGAGAAGGATTAGGATGAAAGCCAGGTGCAGGCTTCTCCTGTTTTATTACTGTGGTCACTGCAGGATCAGTGCCAGATGTGGGACACCTGGAATGAAGCAGACAGGAGCGGCCCTTAGATGCTTGATGGCGGCCTCATGCATTTGCAGAAACAGTCGAGCATTTCTTAAAAGTTTGATTCTGGGGAGGCCATCTGACAGCAAGAATACCTTGAGAGTGGGGGAAGGAATGAAGAAAATAGAATATTTTTATTACTGAGGTAGGGATATATTCTTTCTTGATGGCCTGTTTTGGAACAACTAGTCGTTTATGCTCACTGTTGGAAGTGAAGGCCAGAGCCAATGGAAACAAACTTGGAGTATTGTTTCCTTCTGTGAAACTTAACGGAGCTCCAAAAAGAGACAGGTAGATTAATGGCATATTGAAAGGGAACGAAATCAAGAAATAACTTTCTGTAACAGGATTATGGCACAAACCCACAAAACCCAGGACGTTTAATGTACAGGCTGAAAGAGTATCCTGAACCGTGTCTCATTGTGGGTGGCTAGTGTATAGCTCTGCATGAAACTTGATACTTTAATATAAATATCATAAAAACAATTCCATTTTCTTTGGGAAGTTCCAAGTTTTTCTTTCTAGCCTAACATAGATTTAACTTTAAAGCAGGATTTAGCTTAAGAATGTATCATCAGGGACACCTGGGTGGCTCAGTCAGTTGAGCATCCAACTCTTGATTTCTGTTCAGGTCATGAAGTCAGGGTCGTGAAATTGAGCCCCACGTTGAGCCCCTCATCAGGCTGTGCACTCGGTGTAGGGGAGTCTGCTTGAGATTCTCTCTTCCCTTATCCCCCTGCCTTTCCCCAACCCCTGCTCTCTCTTTTTAAAAAAGAATGTATCATCAGATGTCTTTGTTTTATAGGAAGAGAGACAAAAAGTTAGTCTGACACAACTCTTGGAAGTAAGAGTTTCAAAATAGTGTGCTGTAAATATCATTACCATTAATTTCATAGAGGGCTTGACTTTTCATAAGTGCTGGTTATGGCACTTAAATACCACAAAAGAAAACTCATTCAAATGAAGCATGCTTGAAGAGAACTAAGGTATAATGTGCTATTAACACATTTGTGTTACTTGTGATTTTACTTATTTGCTCATAACATCTTTCTGATGTTTCATTTTGCTACCTACACTGGAGTTTCAGTGCCAACTCAGAAAAAGAAATAGGAGGAGATACTTGCACAATCCATCTAAGTTTCAGTAGCTCTGAAAAGGCTCAAAAGTCATAGCAATAATTTGACCATATCTTGAAGGTTAATAATTCATTTCTTCCTTTCTCAGTCCTATCCCTGCTTTCCATCCTTAAACCAAGAAAGAAAACAACCCCGCAGCAAATTCAGGGCTATCACCGATCAGTTGTATGCCAAATTCCTGTACTAGTGTTCTGTTATTCAGTGAATGTATGTTGAGAGTTCACAACTGTGTTAAAAGATTTTGGGGGTACACTTATCTGGCAGTGAGGGGTTATATTTAGTGTTCTTTGAATCTGAAATGCTCTGCAGGTGAGACTGATAGGATATTTCCCACTTCTGGTCTCTTGGCTTAACCTGGAAAGGAAGGTCATCTTGGGTTTGGTGCCAGATCCAAGATTAAATTGATCCATTTTTTTCCCTTTTATACTGGATTATTGTGATATGAGTGGGCAGAAGCTTCTCCCTTTGGTTATCCTAAAAATATTTTATATAAGTAAATCTGGTATATAATAATATTTTAGTAGTTTTTCATGGTAAATAACAGGTAGGGTTTTTTTTAAAAGACATTTAAAAAAACATGGATGAATAAATTTTATTAAAATTCCAAATACTGATCTCTTTAAACAGAATAATATGGTCTATCAAGAGTGAAAGGAATTTTGAAATGTGACCTAGGAGGCAGGCAAGTGACCTTGCACCCTTCAGGTTGGACTAACCCACTAGAATAGTAAGCTGAGCACACTCTTCAGCCATGTAGTTAGGTCATTGAAATTTGCTTTACTCCTGATAGAATTACAACCATTGTTATCGCTTGAGCACATTCCTATTATCTACTCAGTATGGATTTGTCCTGAAAGGTCTCAGAAAATCCTGTGTCAATTTTTTAATACAGGAAGCTTGTCTATTTGTCTATAAAGAGAGGTTCTTAATTCATGCCTTGTGTGAAAAGATCATTTTTATGAAATCACTGTCTTCATTTTATCACCATGGCTTTGGCCTTGATTTTAAGTTTCATTTTATCTGGAGCTAGTCTTTTATTCCAGCACTGCACTATTTCCTCTGCTTATAGAAAGCCACTGTGGGGGAAAAAATGCCTCCCAGTATTCATCTATTTGTGGATTTCCAGAGACCTTGTGGTGTGGAGCCTTCCTGATCGTGGTTTTTCTCTAATTTGCTTGTTTTCTCTTATTTCGGATATAGACCCACCCTGTAGCCACTTCATAAAACTAGAGCAAAGGGGAGAAAAATATAAGAGCACTGGGTCAGCTGTCAGGAGCCAAACTCTTTGTTCTGGTGTTATTTCTATAACCCTGACTGAATTGAAGATTCCCCTAATGATGATCTTACGTTTTCTTTGGAAGCTGGGTCCCCCAACATGTTTGTTGGAATTACTTTTTTCCTAAGTGTTACAAAAATAAAAACATTACCAACCAAAGTCTGACACCTCTATTTGATTTCTTTTATGGTGTTGCTATGATTTTTTTTTTAATTTGGAAAATGATGCAGGAAATTTCATTTCCTTGGGATTTTATTTTATTTCACGATTCTATTGAAAATGATTTGGCCTTAAAGTGGGTTTTTATAATCGCACCATGTGAATCATTTGGAAGCCAGATCTTCTCCCCCACTGTGTAGCCTCATCTAGTCTCCCCGAAGTGCAGTGCTAGCAGGGTTGGTAATGAAATGCAGTCCTACTTATCACGCTCAGCAAAGGGCTCAGAGAAGACGGGGAAAAAAATCAATCCCACAGGAACTTCTCGAGTGCTAGATATCCATATTTAACCCCCATGCATTTAAAATGGAAATGAGATATCTTAGGGTTTTAGTTTTTGATTTACACAAGATGTCACCGCTTCCTTGGCAATGGGAATATTTTACAGACCAACTGCTGACCTGTTTGGGAAGATCTTAGCCTATCGCCCCAGGTCCATTGTAGTTTTTTCATATTTCTTTCAAAACTCTCAGCAGTGTTTTGCAATAGCTTTGATTCTTCAGGCTTCAAAGGATGCCCCTTCCAGGGCCAATCCTCTGAAAGAGAGAGAGAGAAGGGGAAAAAAAAAAAAAAAAAGATCAGTATAGGGGAACAAACAGCTCATAAAGGACAGAGAGCTCTCTCCCTGTGGCAGCTCTTACTGTAGTCAGTTATTAGGGAGTTTACAAATCAGTAATACCAGGGCTTCCCAAAGCCAAGAAAACTCCAATTTGATGCTAGTACTTTGTTGCCAAATTTGTTCCTAAGATCACATAGTCTTCAAAAGTCCAGCTTCGGATTGTTGTATTGTAGGTACAATGTGGCTTATTTAAGATGTATTATTATTTAATGCTCCAACTCAAGTTCCCTCTTGAGTTTGTGAGCCTTATTGAGGTTCTCATCATAATTTACAGAAAACTCTATGTCCACATAATCTCCAGTTAGCTATTTCTCTGAGTTATATTAGTGAGTGTCTCTCTCTCATTTGTGAATTCTGCCATAACCCACAAGGTCCATTTTGCAGTTTAGTAACTGACACTAGAAAGTGCCTACCTAGTGTCCTTGTGCTTTTGTTGGTGAGAGATCTGGGATATAAGAAATTACTCAAATTAATAGAATTAATAAAAGATTAGGATTTAGAATTTTAATTGGTTGTTTAGTTCACTTAGCTAAGCCATTACAAAAAATGAATTGGCATCTTTCAAAAGATTATTGGTTTCAAGAACTGTTAACAAATACTGAAGTTTAGTCAATTATATATGCATACTAAAATGGTTATGGATGGAGTATACTCATGTCTAATGTATACTAATTTATTTTGGAATGTATCAAAGAAAAGATGGATGTATGGATGGATGGGTGCATAGCTGCATGGGTTGGATGGATGGAACAATGGATGGATGGATATGTGATAAGGCAGATATAACAAAATGTGAATCATAGAGGCTACGGTGTAGGTATATATGGAGTTCTTTCCATTTTTATGCATATTAGAAAATTTTCATAATGTTGCAAAAATATTTTTTGTTTGACTTCACATTTCAAAAACCATGGATTTCATTCACTGTTGTTTCAGAAAACCATAGACTTCCTCAATTTGTAAATCTAAGAAACATATTTGTTTTGTTTTTTTTTAAGATTTTATTTATTTATTTGACAGAGAGAGACACAGGGAGAGAGGGAACATAAGCAGGGGGAGTGGGAGAGGGAGAAAGCAGCCTTCTTGCTGAGCAGGGAGCCTGATGTGGGGCTTGATCCCAGGACTCTGGGATTATGACCTGAGCCAAAGGCAGGCGCCTAACGACTGAGCCACCCAGGCACTCTATTTGGGGTTTTTAAGGGTGGTAATTTTTCTAGGAATAACCTTATTATTTTTGTTACTTTAAGTGAACTAAAGGATAATCTTCCAGTTTGTTATTCTTGATATAACTAGCTAACTTTTATACTTCTTTAAAACTTCTAGGCCAGCAATTATGGAGTGCTGAAATTCAATTCAAGCATTCTGCCCAGGAGATTCTGAAATTTTGATTTTTTTTTTTTTTAAGGAAAGGCAATTTCTGACTTTTCTCATAAATTTGATAAAAGGAAAGCTAATATGAGATTGGTAGTCCAGTAGGAAATAGAACTCAATTTTACATTTTTAAAATCACTTTATGGTATTAAAAATGACAGAGGTTAGAAACAAAGCTCTTATTCTTTTATTGAACTAGAATTGAAAGTGGCAGAAAATCATTTTGGCCCTAGTGCAGTAAATGTTATCACTAAAACATGTTCAGGGGATATTAGGATAGTCTCTCAAGCACTGGAGACAAAAGTTCACAGAACAAGAACTGATTTTTCTGTCCTTATCTTGAAATTATTAGATGTACAGGAGATGAAAGTATCTTAGCTCTAAAAGGACAGGGAATGGAGTATGTGTTGAAAATGATAATGTCTCCATTCTGGAGAGAGGTGAAATGGAGAGTGTGTGGTGGAATGGGTGTCTCAGCAGTGACATGATGGAGGGAGTCCACGGGGATGGGGAGCCAGCACCTGAACCAATCCCAGGACTGGGGAATCCAGAACCAGAAATAATTATACTTACGCAAAATTGTGAGCTGATGATGAAATGAAAAGCCAAGGGTTTTATTCATTAAAAGAAGAACTGTTTGAAGATTTTTGTTTAACGGGGAATTTAAACTAGAGCTGTCGGCAGCTACTTTATTTTGAGAATCCAATAGGAGAGAAATTTTAAGTCCATGTGGGAAAAACCAATCATTTTTGAGTGTGCAGTGTGATTATTCTTCAGAATTTTGTGTAAATGGAGCAGGTTGGTAGG
This sequence comes from Mellivora capensis, assembly GCA_004024625.1. Taxonomy (NCBI): domain Eukaryota; kingdom Metazoa; phylum Chordata; class Mammalia; order Carnivora; family Mustelidae; genus Mellivora; species Mellivora capensis. The sequence continues at coordinate 8,068 of PISX010000571.1, forward strand.
CATATGTTTGCTGATCCTACAATGATTAAAATTCAGAATAAGTAAGGCTCTTGTGAAATTGAGTTTTCAGGTTCCAGCCAGTGTTCTATACTGCCATATGGCATAACTAGAATTAATTGCTGTTCCCAGTCTCTTATTCTTTTACTAAATATCTAGGTGCCCTGTTTTAAATATTAGAGGTTCCACAGAAGTATTTAATCACATGAGATAGATGTTTGACATGTTCACGAAAGCAGTGTGTGTAGCTAATAGTTGCTTGGGAGAAAAAGCCCTTTATGAGGTTTTGTATCCCCTCCCCACCTTTTTATTAGAAAAATGCATGGGTAGGAGAATTAGCAAGGAAAAGAGGGAAGCTTCTCAGGACTTCACAGGTCAGTGTAGATCGAAAAGGTGAAGCAAAGACTCTTTTTGCTAGAGTCTTTAGCTCCTTGGTAACCCAAGTGTGTCCCATGGGCCAGCAACATCCCCATCACCTGGAAACTTGTTAGAAATGTAAAATCTGGGCACCTGGGTGGCTCAGTTGGTTAAGCGACTTCCTTCGGCTCAGGTCATGGTCCTGGAGTCCCGGGATCGAGTCCCACATTGGGCTCCCTGCTTGGCAGGGAGTCTCCTTCTCCCACTGACCTCTCTCCTCTTATGCTCTCTCTCTCTCAAATAAATAAATAAAGTCTTTAAAAAAATGTAAAATCTCAGGCTCCGTTGAATCAGATCTACTGAGTCACAATCTACGTTTCTATATGATCCCAAGGTTATTCATGTTTGAGAAGCACTGCTCCAATACATACTTTTAATTTCGTTTCAAATTCAGTTTCTCAGAACTCAGAGTACATATTTTGGGAGATAACTCCTTAAAGGCATGGATGATCTTATGTTAATTAAAAAAAAAAGGTCTAGCAAGGTGTTGGCATGTGGTATGAACTCAGTAATGTGAGTCCTATGAATGGGGGTGGGGAGACTGTTAAAACCAAAAACAGTTTTGGGGTCCGTCCTAGGCTAAAAGTTAAAACAAGAGACCCTTTTATTAGGACATTTACTATTTGGTAGCTGGCCCCACATATTCTTTCCCAAAGATAGGATGCTTTCTTTTTACCAAGGGTTAGGGGGTACAGGACCTTTGCAGACATGGTTCCCATCTCTTCATGTATCTCCTATGATAACATCTCTCTAACATTCTGTGAGAAAAAAGTGACCAGACTACTGACCCTACACTGGCATTCCGCAGAGTGTGGATGCCAGTCATTGCTGCCATCTCTGTAAGCTGTCACCAGCCCTCTGCTTCTGGTCATCCCCCTCCCTACTACTGGCATGTCCTTGTCTCTGCCATCTCTCATCTCTCCTGAGGGCTTCTCCTCTAGCCCTTTCCCCTGTGTTTCTTAGGATGATGTCTTCTTATAATCAAATTGCACTGCATCCTCAACCACTTTGCTCCATCTCTGCCTTCGGAACACACAGCTCTGCCACAGGACAGTTTTGCTTGCAGTCATCTTACATAGAATGTGCTTCTTTTCTGGAAGTGCTGTCTGCATTCTCCTAGCTCCTTGCTGCAGCGTCTAAACTAACCCTTCTGAGATGTGGCTACATGGCTTTACAGTTTTTTGCCCCTCTGTTATCTTTTTTTTTTTAAGATTTTATTTATTTATTTGAGATAGAGTGAGAGACAGCATGAGCCAGGGGACTGAGGGAGAGGGAGAAGCAGGCTCCCCACTGAGCAGGGAGCCCGATGCGGGGCTCGATCCCAGGACCCTGAGATCATGAGCTAAGCTGAAGGCAGACACTTACCTGACTGAGCCACCCAGGTGCCCTCCCTCTGTCACCTTTTGAGATCATGCTCCTCCTCATGATATTTGAGGACTAAAGCAATGCCTCACAGTTTCCATCTTTCCTCCTTAGTTATCACTACCCTATCACTTTGTTATCAAGAGGACTCTCTCTTAAATTTAGTCTCCTCCCCCCATTACAACTCTCCTTCATCATAGAAATATGCTCAAATCTCTCCTAATATATATATTTTTAGATTTTATTTATTTGAGAGAGAGAGCATGAGTGAGGGAGGAGCAGAGTGAGAGGGACAGGCAGACTCCACACTGAGCTTGGAGCCCAGTGCAGGGCTCATTCCCACGACCCTGAGATCATGACCTGAGCCAAAAATCAAAGAGTGAGTCGCTTAACCAACTGAGTGACCCAGGCATCCCAAATCTCTCCTAATAGTAAGAAAAACATTACATCCTACACAGTGATTCCCTTTCTAATGACTCTTCTGTGTCTTTTTTTTTTTTTTTTTTTAACAGAAGGCTAGATTAGCCATTTCTGGTTTCCTCTTCTCTGGTCACTCCTCATTCTTCTATGATCTGGCTTCGGCTCTTATCAATTAGAGAGTTACCAGTAACTCTCTAATTGTCACCTCCAGGGGACCTTTTCCACTTACTCGGTCTCCCTGTAGCATCTGACATTGTTGATAGCTTCCTTTTCCTCAAAAAGTTAAAAAAAAGGGACGCCTGGGTGGCTCAGTGGGTTGAGCGGTTGCCTTCGGCTCGGGTCATGATCCCAGCGTCCTGGGATCGAGTCCCACATCGGGCTCCTTGCTCAGCAGGGAGCCTGCTTCTCTCTCTGCCTCTGCCTGTGATCTCTCTCTCTGAGAAATAAATAAATAAAATCTTTAAAAAAAAAAGTTAAAAAAAAACAACAACAACAAACAAACCCAACTCTCTTTCTGTTCATTCCCATGATAATAGTCGCTCCTAGTTTTCCTTCTTCCTTGCATTTATACATTCTTTTTTTCCCCCAAGCTCATGCTTAGGCTCATTTTTCTGCCCTGTCCCTTGAGCCTGCCCCTCAGGCTTGTCTCTGCCCTCACCACATTCTTCTCAGGCAATTGCTCCCATCACAGCTCTACGACCTTCTCTCCGGCTCCACAGCTCAGAGGCAGTCCTCTGGGCACGGCTTCAGACAGCATACCGGGGAGCTCCTCTTGGGTGTCAGAGATCTCAGCGTTCACAAAGCCGGGCAGACCCTGCTGGATGCGTCCCTAGCAGGCGCTCTCCATTCTTCCTTGACTACAGAACCCTACCAGCCTGAGGATGCGTCATGGTTTGGAGACCACGAGAGACTTCTGATAGCCTCTCGCAGGGAGACGGCAGTACTCCCTTGAATGCAGTAGCTGCCCTTAAGATACGACTCTGTTCTATGGTGTTAGAACAGAAATGCCACAATAGTCTACACCCTTCATGCCACTGTTGGGCCCCTACATCAACCCTGGAATCACCTGTCTCCAGACCTGTTTTGAAGGAAAAATAAGCTTTATTTAAGCCCATTAAGAACACCCATTGGGTGTTCTGTTACTTGTAGTCAGAAAATTGCTGACCGTCCAGAACTGATCCTGCTCAGCCCTAACATCTAACTCTGCTTTCCCTAGGCCCAGGCCCCCAATGCAGAATCGTGGGTGTCCTTCCTGGCTTCTCTGTCTTTACTCCCCAAGCTATCAACAAGCCTATTGATTCTTTATCCTAAATCTGTCTTCTCCTCTCCCTTTGTCACTGGCTAAACTGCCGCCTCCATAATGTCTTACTCGGGGCACTGCAAAATTCTCCTTTCTGGTTCTCTGTCTCAGGTTTCTCCCTGTTCCAGTCTATTCTGCTCCTCCATTCTGTTGACAGACAAACTTAAAAATAAATAATTTAATCATGCATATTATAGAAGATTCATTGATGTGGAACGATAAGATATACTGTAAGTGAAAAAGTAGGTTGAATATATATGTAAAAACCTCAGAGAAAAATGTCTCAAAAAAACCCACCAAAATGGTGTTGGTTTTGTTTTTTTTTTAAGTTAATGTATATAAGTACTCTCTACACCTAACGTGGGGCTTGAACTCCTGACCCCCAGATCAGGAGCCACATGCTCTTCCAGTTGAGGCAGCCAGGCGCCCTGCCCCCACCAAAATATTAATGATGATAATCTCTGGTAAGTGGAGTTTGAGTAATTTTTAATTTCTCCTTTTTGTTTATTTGTATTTCCTAGCTCTGCAGTGATTATATATTTAATCCTAAGTCATTGAGATCAGAGCCTTTCCTGTTTTAAAAAGGACAGAGATTTAATAGCAAAAGCGTATTTGGTTTCCAGGTGGGTAAGGAGTTGGAACGGAGGGGAAAGGAGATGTAGAAAGAGGAAACTAGGCTCTAATTGTGTTGTGAAACGTTGGGTCACTCCTGTGTGAATAAACAGCTGTATGTGAGGTGTTTTACTCTGTGCCAAACACACACACTCATAAATGCACATGAAAGCCATAGGAAATACAGCAGTCCTCAGGGTAATTTATGATGATTTTGTTAAAATATATATATATACATATATTTTAAATAAAGGAAGTTCACTCTAAAGGTCTTCATTAGATGAGGTATCACTGACTGAGAACAACTTTCATTTCTTAGATATTATCCTTTTGAGCTACACTGAACTGACACAGGCTGAATCCTTCATTAGAAGGATTATCTACACTCTGTGTGACTATCTAATAAAACATTTGTGTTTGTGGGACTAGTTTCCCAAAGCGATGGTGCTTGAGTAAACCATTCACTTCCTCCTTCTCAAAACATCAGTCACCATGATTGATTTTTATGTTGGTCATAAAGAGAAATGGAATCACCTAAGAGCAGGATGAGGATTACAAACCGGAAGAAGTTAATTTACTCAACAAATATGTGTTGGCTATTTGTTTACTCTTTGTTGGGCATTATGCCAGGCAATCAAGAGTGTCACATATCATATATCCCTGTTTTTCAAGAAGTTATCGGGCCACTGAACAGCCAGACTCATGACCCAAGCCAGCATCGAGACCACTGCTCACAGATACCTTCTCTAGAAGGTCTGAGATGTCTGGTTCCCATTTGTTACATACCTTTTCACCATTTAGAACTGTATCTAGGCTCAACAGCTTCTTTTAAAATACAAATTCACCTGGAGGGTTAAGAGACTTCTGGGTGTACATTAGCTGTGTTGAATGGTTTCCTTCTAATTTTTGGTTAAGACGAGAGTGCTGAGGAAATTCAGTGGCCAGACTTGTTAAACCTCTGTTATGGGTGATGAACCGTCCTAGGTACACTGAAGTTGGTCAAGGCATCACAGGGCCCTTTTCCTTGGGAAGAATGAGGGCTTCAGAGACTCTCACATTTGCAATTTAAGAATGATAGTCACAGCCAAGATTCACCACACACGTACTATATGCCAGGCCCATTGTCAAGGGCTTTATACACATTATCTCATTTAATCTGTGTGCATGAGATGGATATCAATGAGAAATATCAGATGAGAAAACCGAGGTTCAGAAAGGCAACCAGTGTGCTCAAGGTTACACAAATGTTAAATTCCGGAATTTGGATTTGAACCCAGGCAGTAGGACTGTTAGGTCACCACTCTTCTGAGGCTCAATTTCTTCATAAAAAGTGAATAATAGCGCTTAATTGACTCAACAAATGTTTACTGAGCAAATGCTATATGCAAAGCATTTTTGTGGTGAATATGACACAGGTTCCAGTCCTCCTGTAACTTATTTTTGAGCAGGATAAATCAAATAATTATATGATACATCCACTTTGTAGGATTTCTGTTATGCATATAAAAGTACCTAACATAATCCACGTTACATGATTAGAATACTCCCCAAAATATTCCCAAGAAATTTACAACCCAATGGTAAAGGTAAAAAAGCCTGCACAAATAAGTATATCTCAATATATATTGTGGCTAAAGCTTTAGAAGTGGTACACATAGATTGTGCTGTGAAATCCCAGTGAAAGAAGTCACTTCTGGCTTGTGGGCTATGAGAAGCTTTCAGGGTTGTGAGATGGCATCATGACTTGGCTGTGGGTTGAAAGGTATGGCTTTTTGGTGAGATACATTGTACCCCCAAATTGCAGAAACAAAGATACAGAGAGGATAAGGTTAGCCATATTTGGGAACCAAAGGATGATTCAGTTTATTAGGTATAAGGGTGTAATGGGAGAGATAAGCCGAAAAAGATAGGATGGAACCAAATTATGGAAACGAGAGTTTGAATTTTGGAGGGGTGATAGGTAATTTGGGGGAGGACAGCTCAGGGCATGGGTGTGCAAGCTGATACTTTAGTAGAGAGTCATGGATAACACGTGAATCCTTGGCACCTGGGAGACCAGAGAGAGTTGTAAAGGCAGAGAGGGTAAGAAAGTCAAAGTTTGCCTGTGTTTCCTATGCCTAGAGAAAGAAGACATACCATTTCTCCCTCTCATTATCTTTTGCTTTAGGACACCAACCTCATTTTATATTCACGTTTTGATAGCTGGGTTTGGCTTATTATGGGCTTAACAAGCTTTTATGGATAGCCAGGAAACCTAACCACTTCTCAGAACTTTATGGAAAAATGTATTCTAAATAGCCAACTTTATGCTTCAACTTTTGAAATGTGATTGGTTTGTAACTGAAAGATTGTATTTACTATACTTCAGATCTGTTAACAAGACTTAATAGGCTTTTGAAGCTGGCCCAGAAAACTTAACACTATTACTTTGTTTCATTAGGAAAATGCATTCCAAGGTCCAAACAACTGGAAATGGAACACAGTCCATGCTTGACCTGGGAGCTAACTGTCTAGAATTTTCTTAACAGACAACTATTGGCAAAATGCCCATTTCCTTTAGATTGTTTTCCAACTTTGCCCCAGCATATGGGTTACCTGAGGATCTTGTTAAAAATACAGATTTCTAGGTCTCTACCCTGGAGATGCTAATTTACCAGGTCTGGCGTGATCAATAAGGACTCCAGGAGATTTTTAAAATCAGGCAAGTATATGTAAAAATCTTTATCAGAAGACTTCCTCTTTTTTTTTTTTTTTTTAAGGTACAAAGATACTACTTTGGTTTTCAAATGAATTTGAATAGTGGAGGGGAAGGATGGGGAATTTGGCAAGTATGAGTTGAGGCTGTTAGTTGGGTGGTGAGGTGGGTCCCCCAATATGATTGGGGATAACTGACAGGAAAATTTTACTGGCAAGGCTTAGGACCAGCAAGTAACTGACAATATTTCAACCCAACTGGATTGTAGGGTGAGGGATAGGGATATGGTCAGCAGCAAATGGCTTTGGTCCTTCCCTTGGCCTGATGTTTGCCTGCTGCCTTTTTGCTTTCTGGTGCCTGGCAACATGGGGAGACATTTCCTGATTCTGGGTACCTTGAATACCTTGAAGTATGACAGAACCAAAGTCCTGGCCCTACGATGGGTCAGGTAAGTCCTGGGATTGATTGGTTGATTGTAGTTGAACTGCTGGTGACCCTTGACCTGTATTGATAACAGCCATAGAACTGATCACATAGTCATTGGTCTTTAGATCAAAGTAGTTTCATTTTTTATGATTCAGATAATTAGGTACCTCTTGTAGGGGTTTAATATGACTGCTGTAGATACTATTCAAAGAAATAAATGGCCAAGAATGATATTTTAGTATAGAATCTTGTACAATTAGGAAAAATCTTGAGGGCAAAACTGACACAATTTAAAAATGATTTCTGAATTTCTATGTACATCTCAATTCCTAACTGGAAGAATGCATATACATAAGGATATGAAATTCTTAAAAAATATCAGTAATTCATTGTAGCTCTTGGAATGGTTACCAGCAGAAGCCTGCCTTCTCGATTCTATTTTTATATAGTTATTCAGTTTTAGAGCAGAATGAATGAGTGAAATAATATTATGTCTTTAATTAGGAGTCTGTTGTTATTTTTCAATTAATCTGTGTCAGTAGCTTTAGCATTTGTATTAAATCATTTTCTTCATGAAAGATTTTAATGAAGAAACAAATTGATTGTATTTATATATTGGATTCTTGCCACTACAATGTGTATTCGGTTGTGTCTTTTGAAGTATAGTTTTGCTAGTTGTATTGTGGTTATTCTTTGAAACTAGTTTTTGGGGGGGAGCAATTCTTCATTTGGTTGGAGGTCTTAATTTAACAAGGGTTTCTTATTTTTTTATCTTTCTTTTCCTTTTCTTCTCCTCTTTTAATTCTCTTTCTGTTTTACCCGCTTGTCTTTGTGTGAGTGATTAAGAGGAAAATGAAAGTCTCTTTCCCCATCTTCTTTGGGATAAAATCCACACCCCATGGTGTTATCTGGAGAGCCTTGCCTGCTGTCTACATCTCCAGCCTTGTCTCTGATCCCTCTCTGAAATACACTCTATGCTGCACTCATGCTGAACTCAGACAGCCCTTCTGTTTCTCAAGTCCATTCATTTTCTTAGCAAGCATTTATTGAGCACAGGCTCTATGCCACTGCCCCTTGAGGGCCCAGTGACGTAGAGAGAGAAGAGGATTGTGGTGCAGTGTCATAGGTGCTGCTGAGAGGTGTGCACAGAGGGGCCATGGGAGCACCTTACACAGGGGACAGAGCTGAGCCTCAAAGGTTCACTGGGAGAAGAAGGGGCACAATGGAGAAAGTGTGCTGGCAGAGAGAGCAGAGACATGTGAGAGCAGCAGTGTGAACAGAGCAGGGGAGGGAGGATCTGGAGGCTGGGGCTGGAGTAAGCCTCTTCAGGGCTTTAAGCAGGGCAATGACAAGACTGGGTTTGCCCTTTAGGTCATTAGAGTCACGATGGTGCTAATGACAGGACAGCTGACATTTACTGAAGGCCTGCCAGGTGCCGGGCCTGGTGCTCAGTTCTTCATGTGCGTTGTCTCAGTTAATCCCCCCCCCCAAAACACATGAGGCAGGTGTAGTTATTATTTCTATTTTTAAGGTGAAACCAAGGGAGGGGGTAGGGGATGGGCAAACTGGGGGAAGGGGAGTGGGAGATAGAGGCTCCCATTTATGGAATAGATAAGTCATAGGAATAAAAGGCACAACACAAGGAATATAGTCAATGATATTGTAACAGCAGTGCATGGTGACAGGTGGTAGCTGCACTCCTGGTGAGCACAGTGTAACATGTAGACTTGTGGAGTCACTATGTTGCACACCTGAAACTAATGTAACACGGCATGTCAGCTGTACTTCGATTTAAAAAAAAAAAAAAAAGAGGAGACGGAGGCTGCCGCCAAAGTTTGCAGCCTAGAAGACAGAAGAGCTGGGACTCCAGCCCAGATATGTCTGCAAAGCCTTTGCTCACCACTGCCCTTCCTTCTCCATCAACCCTGAGGAGAATGGGTCAGAGAGGAGCAGGGTGGCAGGTGGACGTGGGAACATCAATCTGGGTCAGGCATTCTGAAAGCTTGGATGAATTCGGTGCCTGTAGGGATGGAGAAGAGGTAGATTTAAAAGATATCAAGGGAGTAGAATGTCCAGGTCTTGGTGATTGATGGGATGTACGCAGTCATAGAGAAAGAGATGAAGGGGCAGTCCCCAAGTTTCCACTAGGTTCATGAAGATGTCAACCATTGGAACAGGGAGCATGAGATAGGAGAGATTTGGGACTGGTAGGACAGAGGATAGTCCTGGAAGAGAAGAGCAGAATAATGCTATCTCCTGTTTCTTATTGATTGTTAAAAGTCTCTAATATGTACAGACACTATAGTCAAGTCTTGGGGCATTGGTTTTTCTCCCCCTCAGCCTGAGCGCCAGGACATGTCCTCCAGTGCACTCTTACTCCTCTGTCCTTTTCTCTCCCAAGCCTAGAAGAATCCTAACCTCAGATCAATTCAACTGTCCACGTCCCTGCTCTTATATCTGGGCAGCCACTCAGTGCTGAAGAAAAATGGCACAGTCGGAGTGCCTCTACTGTAAGGCTTGGTCTCCCACCTCAGTTGAGCCCTTAATGATACCTGGCAGTGACTTTACATGACCCTAGTAGCAACCTTTCTAATGTTCCTCCCCCCCTCACCTCCCCAATCCTTAGCAGATTTATCATATCATCCTTGCATGACATTATCACCTGCTTCACCAGATAAAATTGGCTTTCAGGTTGGAACCCACTCAGAATCTTGCCCCATCCCTTCCTCAAACATGTCTGCTTCAGGCCCCTGTCACCTGCTCTGCATCCTGGGCCTGGCCTCTCAGTGACCCTCCCCTCCTCTGCCAGGCATCTTTCTTTATCTGATCGCAGATCCTCCCTCAGCAGCCCTTATCTGCAGGCGGTCAGACAGCTTCTGGCATTAGCCAGACCTGAGTTCTTCTGGTCCTGGTTTTTACCTTGTGTGTGTTTTGTGCCAATCCTATCACGTCGGCACAGTTTGACTGCTCCAGCCCAGCTGGCCCACAGTTGGGGCTTTCTGTACTCTCAGTCCCTAACAGAGTATCTGGCAAGTAGTGGAGATTTATTAATGTCTGAGAGAGCGAATGCAGTCTTCATAACTTGAGATATAGATGGTATGTTGGCATGTTAATGTTGAGAAATCCACTCTGCCTCGATGAGCTCTGAGAACTAATCCAGCCTAAATATTTTTTGTGTAACATTTGTTCTCAGGTGGATAATGTAACCATGTTCATAATAAGGGAAATACCAAAGGAATTTTCAAGTGACTATCATGTTTTTGAACCTGCCTGCCCAAGATAAACTGTGGTCGCTTCCCAATGTGGACTTCTAAACGTCTATGACGCAATCACGTAACTTCTCCATACTACATTTTCTCATCTGGAAAGTGATGGGCTGGATTAAATGACCTTCAGTGACCTTCCAGCTGTAAAATTCAATGAGTAGAGGGTCCACAGTCACAGTGTCATGCATCCGTCAGTTATTCATGAATCAGATAACTAGGAGTCTTGGTGGTCCAAGAGTAGCTATTAACCTGAAGCAAGCAAAAAATAAAACAAAATGAGGTTCGAAGCATCAGCAGAGACAAAAGTGACAGGATAACAGCCAAAGATACTGCAGTTTAAAATATGATAACCAGCTGGAGTTCTTTGTATATAAGTGCTACCTTTTCTCTCCCATACACATTTGTAACCAAAAGATATCTCTGATTTTCCTCTTGTTGCTCTGTTCCCAGCCCATGTCCACGTGTGTTATCAAATCTCTTGTCTCTCTTCTTGGTCTCCAGTAAACGGCCTCTCGGGTTGTCTCCCTCCCATCCATTCTGCATATTTCTGCTTGTTTGATCACAGTGGACATCATTTCCTATCCTTAAAACAAGCAAACCAACCAACCAATCCTTCACTTGCTCTCCTCTACAGAAAGAAAAAAACAAATCTCAACTGTTAGGGTCTTTTATTTTGTCACAACATACCTGGCTGGAGTTTTTCTTTAATAGTTCGTTGAGTTCTAATTGGTTGCCCATTACATGCAGGGAGTATGGGGATTACATAGACATTCAACCACAATTTGCAGTCTTGATGCTTGAACATAGGGGAAGGAATATTTGGATGCAAGTTTTCAGTATTGTGGTGAAAGACCATAATCATTGACTAATTGAGAAAAGCACCCAGAGTTCTTGCTGTTGGTATCCAGGGTGGATGTTGGATTGAGCATAGCAGGGATTTTATGTAGTGAAAGTGTTGCAGAAAACTCCAGTGATAAGTAAGGTCTTATTTCTTTTATTTCTTCTTTATGGTCTGGGAACAGAGTTCTAAAAAAAATCAATACTGTCAACATTAGATAATGTTGCTTGTTTATTACTTAATAAAAGTTTAGTTGTGACCATTTCATAAGTAGGAGAATATTGTATTGTCTTCCAGGGTGGGTTTCTAAAACTTGTGGGTATAGACTCAAGACCACAGAAATATTACACCCAAAGAAAGAACCTAGGAACTTCTTATGGCAGGTCTTCTATAACCTGAGTTATATGCTTGTCTGTTGTTACCATAGTATTTGTTATTTCCTATCTTAGATTGATATCTGATGATGTATAAATATCTCATTTAGATTGTAAGCTGCTTGTAGGCAGAAACTAGGTCCTGTCCTTTTGATGGATTAATGGTACTGGGGCTAGAGGGGGCACCAGCTCCCCTCCAGAGGCTTTCCCATCCCTGCCTGTTGCTGAGGCTGACGCCCTGACCCTAGGTCCCAGCCTCTGATGCCTCCACCAGGGACTTCCACCAGATGGTGCTCTTTTCCCATTTCTGTTTTTGGGTGTCATGGGCGGTATGACCCTTTGCCACTTGCCCATTTTTCTGAAATGGAGCATAGCTACTAGAAAGATTTGAAATCAAGTGAATCTTCCAAAGTAAGAAAAGAAGTTATAGGAAATATCTACAGGGTACAGACTATTAGCATTGTTCAGAAAAGCCATTTCTTTGGGGCATGTATCAGTCTCTGCCATGTAGCTCACTGATCAAGGTCAATTGCAAGGGGTTTTCCTAGTGTTATCAACTTGCTGTTGAAAGCCCTGCTCAATGAGGTTTCCATTTGAATTCCATTTTTAATATCAGCATAGCACTTCATTCTTTGCCGTCTGTTTTGAGATAGTCATTACCAAGAGATGGTCAAGAGCGAAATAGAAGTCATCTCTGAATAGCAAGTAGTGCAGACAGCCTATCCATGTAGGAGGCACCACTGTTTTGGTACAAAAACTAAAGTTCAAAAAAAATTTTTTTAAATATTTTATTTATTTATTTGACAGACAGAGATCACAAGCAGGCAGAGAGAGGAGGAAGCAGGCTCTATGCTGAGCAGAGAACCCGATGCGGGGCTCAATCCCAGGACTCTGGGATCATGACCTGAGCTGAAGGCAGAGGCTTTAACCCACTGAGCCACCCAGGCACCCCCCAAAGTTCAAATTTATATCCTTGAGTCATCAAGAAGAGGTTTGATTTTCTTTAGCAGGTGGTTTAACGAGGCAGAGAATGTATGATGTGCTTTAAATTTCCATAAGTCACAGGTAGAATAACATGTTTAATACTTCAGTTGCAAAAAAATTCATTTAGATGTTCTAGATTTATAACATTACAGATGTTGGCCTTTGTGGGTAGCTAGTTTTATAATGCCATTACAATCTTATTCATCTAATCCTGGGGGTCTTATCATTTTGGAGGGGAAGAGTTATTGGCATTTTTTGTAATCTAATGAGGTTTATGGACTCTTCTTCAAGGGAAAAGAAAACATGGGTTGCTTTCCACCCACGATTTTTAGGAGTTCATGAGTCTTCTAAAGCTCAACTGTGAACTCTAAGTTAAGGATGTCTGATCTAACTACTCTCTGATACTAAGCTGTCTGGCAATAATTGATTTGTTTTCTATATTTCAGTCAATAGAAAAGCAGTTACTGTGGGATTTAAGAGCTTGAGCTCTGGAACCAAGGAGACCTGCATACAAATCTGGGTTCTGCCATTTAATAGCTATGTGGTTGTGGTCAAATTGGTTGACTTTCCTGAGTTTCAGTTTCCTAATCTGTAAAATGGGAATAATAATAGTACTGACCTCATAGGGTTGTGATGAAGATTAAGTAAAATAATACATATACCATATAAAAGTGCTGAATATGCTATTTTTAAATTATAATTAGGAAATTGAACTATTTTTCCTTCCTAGATATTTGCAATAATATGGGGATAGTTACAGTTGTTTGTTTTACCTCCTTCACCAGGATCTAATTAGCTGGCTAAGTACTTTAATCTCAATAACCATGTTCATTGATTAGTTTCATGGTCAAGAGTTTGATACCCACCTCAAACCGCCCCCCCCATCTAATGGTTAAGAGTTGATAACTTCATTTTTAACAGGAATCTAATGTTTTGTGATTCTTGAGTGACAAACTAGAAGTTTGTTTGCCATTTGAAAGATACTGAGATGTATCTGCAGACAGACTATGTGTACTTTAGTCACCATTTCATCCAAGAAACCAGAACAAAGGACTTGTCATAGAGAAGACATTCAACAAGTATTTGTCAATACTTGACAAAGTGAATGAATTCTGTTAGGATAATAGAAAGTCTTTAGAGAAAAAATTATTTTTTCTGAATGTTTTTAAGTTAGATTATATTTTCAAGACTTTCCTTCTTAATTTGTTATTACAGTGCCCACTCTGGAACTAGTTGTTAGGATTAGAAACTTGTTTGCCTTATTACTAGCTGTGTAAACCATGGGCAAGTCATCTCACCTCTCAATACCTTGGTTTCCTTATTTATAAAATGGACATAATAAGAGGGCTACAGTGTGGAGGAATGAGTTCATATGAGTTTAGGACAGTGCCCACAATATATGTGAGAAACCTTAACATTGTTGTTATTTGTCATTGCTGTTACTGCTTCTGCAGTAGCCTCAAGATCCCCTCACTGTAGTGAATCCCATTTATTTGTTGTTACCTTTCCCTAAAGTTCACTGAAAATCTCTCTAAATTTAGAAACACAAATAGCAAACTTTGCCTCCCATGTAATGTAACTCTAAATTTTCTAGACCCTATTTTGCAGAGCCAACAAAATGTTAGAAAATTTTGTTCTTCCATTTTCATTTTTGGAGGATCAAGTAAAGACGGATTTATTTTGACTGAATGTGAAAACAATAATCATCAATATGGTTGCAGCAATTTCTGTCTGCTCGTTCTGTACTCATATTTTTCTGGCTCCAAATGTCATTTGCATGGACCTGATGATGTTGAGTATGGATATTACAGCGGAGTGATAGCTTCCTTTTCATATTGAAGCTGAAGCTTCAAAGGGAAGATTAAAGAAGTGTTTGTTATCTATCTGCACAGGCCTGACATGAAATTCTCAGAGGCCTTTAGGATAAACACAACTCTGTGTGTGTGTGTGTGTGTGTGTGTGTGTGTACACTCGTGCGTGTGTGTCTGTATGCCTTTTCTTCTATGTAATTCTATTGTGGCGTTTGTATTTTGGTTTAAAATGTCTAGTTTCAGACATGTTGGAGTCTCTAGCTAAGGGATAATTGTTTTCAGAGTGAAGGATAAGAATTAGAAGATGGGGGCAGGATTTGACTAAATGCCTCCTAAGGAGTGTAGAATTCTCTAGTGTGGGGTCATCTTTCCAGAGAATGTGATGAAGGCCATCCATAGGATATGTTTAATGAGACAAGATCAGGACTTTCGATGTATTGTGCCCAACAGAGACTAATGCACGGTGCCCTTCAGTGAGGGATGAGATTGCTCACCTTTTGGCCTTGCCTTTTAGAAGTATCCTGTGTGTGTGTGTGTGTGTGTGTGTGTGCGCGCACGCGTGTGTACACAAACTTTCTTTAGGATTGTTGCACAATTTGGGACGCCTGGTTAAGGTTAAGCGGCTGCCTTTGGCTCGGGTCATGATCCCAGCGTCCTGGGATCAAGTCCCACATCGGGCTCCTTGCTCGGCGGGGAGCCTGCTTCTCCCTCTGCCTCTGCCTGCCACTCTGTCTGCCTGTGCTCATTCATTCTCTCTCTCTCTCTCTCTGACAAAAAATAAAATATTTTAAAAAAAGGATTGTTGCACAATTAAGACTTAGAGTAACATGGTAGGGTAGCAGGATTGTTTTACACCTTCTGAAAGTGAAGGAAACTAACATTCCACTTCATGCCATTCCACGTCAAGTTCTACATCTGATTTTTTACTGACAGAAATATTTAACTACAGTGTCATCAAGATTAAGGCAGATTCTGCTATTTAGCATCAACTCGGTAGACCTGATACTTTATTTAATACTTTTAAGTTGAATTCTTTCTCTGTAATCAACCTTCTTAGGCTATGACTATGATTGGCAGAAAGCGATACTCTCAGTGTGTGTGAACTTATAAGATCTTCTTAACTAAGAAGATAAAGCAGGAAACCAGCATCACTCTACAGTAGGTAGAGAAGGGGACTGAAAATATGTGTGTGCATTGGAGTGGAAATTATGGGGAAAAGCAGAGGTTGAGATTATCAATAACATGTTTCACCTATTTAACAATTTGCTAAAAGTTGGCCTTTTAACTGCCACAAGCATGGCTCCATTTTTTTTTCGGTCAATAAATGAGAATAATATTAGCGAAGTTCCTGCTATTGCTCTCGTATACATTTTGGAAGGAGAAGTACACCCACACCCTTCTGCCCCCCCCAACACTTGCATGAGGCTTACATTCTAATTTCTACTTATATTGAAATGGGGGTTGAGTAATGATTGGGATCAAGGGCTGGAGCAGTACCTCCAGAGGAGATGGGAAACATCAAGAACATGGAAAATGGCTTGCCCCTTTGATGATTTGCTTGATTAACTGTGTTTTATAGAAAGAGTTTGGTGGAGGGGCGCTTGGGTGTCTCAGTCGTTAAGCGTCTGCCTTCGGCTCAGGTCATGATCACGGAGTCCTGGGATTGAGCCCCGCATCAGGTTCCCTGCTGGGAGGGAAGCCTGCTTCTCCCTCTCCCACTCCCCCTGCTTGTGTTCCTTCTCTCGCTGTCTCTCTCTCTGTCAGATAAATAAATAAAATCTTTAAAAAAAAAAGAAGTTTGGTGGAAAAACTCTTCACCGTGGCCAGGGAGAGTGGGAAGCTGCACCATCTGCTACAGGGAGATTGACCCGTCATACTAATATATAAAACTTGTTTTAAGTTACCGCCACTCTCAAGCTACGTATACCTTCCTATTGACATGGACACCCTTCTTTCCAGTTGCTGCAGCTTTGCCTTTCCCACCCTTCGCTCTCCCCCTTTCCACTGCAGATGTCATAGCTATCCTGAACTTTCTGTGCCTTGTCATCCAAGTATCTTCACCTGATTGACAGCCCAGAACTCTTCTGGGAAAAGAAAGGAATAAGAAAAGTCAACCAGGAGGCTTCTCCATCTTCTTATCTCTGATAATTCATCTTCTCTTCCTTATATCTGATAATTTCCCACAAATGCATCTCTGGATTATGGCAACATACTCCCGCTTATCTCCTACTTCTCTATTTCCTGAACTTTAGTCTTATAAAGAAATAACCCAGATATCCACTGGAATGATATTTGTCTCTAAAGTAGCCTCACCTTATTTCAGTCACGTGTGTGTTAAAAGATACACCTCATTATTACCCATGTATTGCCTTTTTCTTAATCTTTTATTTTAGGTTATAGATTCTTTTAAGAATTTGACTTAAAAAAGAAAAAAACTCTGAACTCTCTCCCAAGGAAAAAAAAGTATCCAGATGAACATATACATTCCTGAGAGGTCAAGATGAGGATAGAAAAATATTCATTCTATTTAGTGGCATGGAATTATGTCCATAGCAGGAATTCACATGTGGTTACTATAAGCAAGATTGGAGTATGTTGAGGAGTGAGTGGGAGGTGGGAGTGGGAGAAAATAGAAACTATAGACAACATTTTTTGAAAATTTCACTGTGATGTGAAGGGAAGAGGACAGCAGTTGGAGGGATATGAAGAGGGTGAGGGAGGCTTTGCTTTATTTTTATGTGAGCATAAATACTGATGGAAAGGGCCAAGTTGAGAGGAAGAGGTTGGATATATACAAGAGATAATCAATATAGAATAATGTAAGGTTCCTGTGAAGGCAGAAGGAAATGGAATCCAAAGTACAATAGACTTTTGTGGGTAGCCACCATATAGAACTTTGTTTCTATGGGGGAAATGCAATTTACATTCCAAATAAGCAACTTACAAATGATCCTTTCTGCCACTGCCATTTCATTAGTTTGAAGACTTGAGGGGTTATTGGTTTTGCCAATAATATCCCAAAATAAAAAAGGAGATGGGGGGTGGACAATGATACAGTGGACTGCAAGGGCCCCAGTCTTGGCACAGACACTAAAATGCTAGGTGACCTTGAGCCAGTTGTGCATGCTTCACCTGTAAAATCAAGAATTTAGGCCTAGAAGTATTTGAGGATGTGTTTTGGGTGGGTGATGTTTTGTTGGTGTAACAACTGGGGGTGCCACTGGTATTAGGTGCTGAGGACCAGCGATGCTGATTGTATAAGACAGGTTGTCACAGCAAAGGTTGTCACACTCCAAGCCTGTAGAGCTCCTGATGAGAAACTCTGGACCATGGCTAGGTAACCTCTTAGGACCCTTCCAGCAACATGGTCAAAACCGTCTCAGGAGTCACAGTGAGTTAAATGCCACTGAGAATCTTTCAAATCTCAGAGACAACCCTTTCATTTTTCTCAAAGTGGGTAGTGGTTTGGCTGGTTATTCACTATTTAGCAAGCTTTTTGGATTAGGTTCTGTCTCTACCATATGCCAACCAAGATTGAAATAACATGTTTGACTTATCTCTATTCTTTTCTTTGTATTTCAGGTACTATTGGGATATTCAGCCCCAAGGTGAGTGCTTTTTGGCCATTTACGGTTTTACACTAAAAATGTGTGGATGGTATTGTTTCCTTCTGCATCTTCTAAATAAGCTTTTACACAGAGTGGCATTAGGCATTTCTAAGGAAAGTTAGTGGAGTGTTTAATTAATCTTCACCCTGCTGGGCTCCCCTGCCCTGCTTTTTAGCAATAAGAGGCTCAGATGCATCTGCCTTCTGAGTGGATTGGTGCTAGATTATTTTACAGAGCCAAAGCTATAATATGTTTTTACTCCTTAAGCTTTGTCAGATGCCAACAGGATCTACTAACATTCAAATAAAATGGTGGCCAAGTCCACAATAAAAACCTTGGGAGGGCTCCAACTCAGCTAATTCTTCATTTGCTCCAGAAATAAATTCCAGTATGTTACCTCCTTGGTCACTGTGCTCTTCCACACAGCTTTCCTGTCTGGTAGCCCAGAAATGTCAGAAATGGAGTCGTGTTGAAATTCCCACTAGAACAGTGTTATCACATTTTAATATGAGCCTCACTGAAGTCTCGGTGCTTCTAATTGCTTTCAAACCATTGTTTTCCTGCTTTTGCTTGATGAACCCAGCATCTGGCATGATTCTAAAAACTACAACAGACAGCTGTGTGCAAAATTAAAAAAAAAAAAACAGGGTTAGAACATATTCTTAAAAGGTTCAAAATTGGAATTCTTTTTTCCAAATTCAGTTTGAAAGGATATCTTTAAAGTGTATGTATTCTTTCTTTTAATACTCTGGTTGAGAATGTCAGAAACATCATTCTGAATATTAACTCTTAACCTATTATAAATGTTTTTTTTTTAATTTTCTCAGAATCAGGGAGAGTTTTAGATCAAGCTTACAAATAGCTTTATGAACTATTTTGCTCTAAAAATTTTTTAAATCGATTGTAAACTTTCCAGTTTTTCTATTCTCTTAATATTGTCAATGTATCCTTTCTCCATGAGCTTAATACCTTAGAGAAATTCAAATTGTGAGGAATAATACTAGTTTTATGAAAATTTTAATTTTCCCAGATCATACTTTAGTGTATTTCAAGTCTATTTAAGGTTGTCTTTAAAATCAAACTTTAAGAAATAAAAAATCTTACAGGTTTAAAGCTTTTTGACTCTTGTAAGTTGGTCATAGTATTTATAATATTTTAAATAATGTGATGTGATGTTACTGTGTATCTTGCTGTCCTAAAGCACTTATGGCTAAAAACACAGACTGAGAACAGAGAATTCTATGTAACAATATAGCAGTTTGCTTTGCAAAGTGTGAAATATGCTATTCAGGCAATGGCCCTGTATAGTTCAGGGTTTAACAGATGTTAACCAAAATCCACAGGGGGCAAAACATGAATGTGAACTGGCAAAAATGAATGGAACTGTGAGAGTAGAATTAATTACCTAAAGGAGAAATAAAGAATTCGTGTCAGAGCTATGGTATAGTAATGTTGAAAAGAGAAGAGAATTTTGGAGTAGAACACAAGAGACTCTACGGGGCTACAAAGACAAAGGGCAAATCTTACCAGGTTCTTGTAATAGTGGCATTGTAGTCATTCTCAGGTTGATGGTAACTTCCACGCAGCCTTTCTCTCTTAGAAAGAGGAAGAGGTAGAGCAGCCAAGGGGACAATTGAAGAGTTTACTTAGAACAGAAAACTGTATTTGCTTCTCAACAATGATTGGATATATGTGGCAAATTCTTTGCTCATTGAGAAGTAAATGTAGGGAAAGATCAAGTTGGAAAACCCATACTGTGTCTTGGCCTCAGCCTTGCTCCTCCCTCTAAGATATTTTTTGGGGGGAGAAGGGGGTTATCTTTTACCTTGCTCTTTTGACTGGATCTTAGCTGATTGCTAAGTGCTTCAGAAACTGGCAGGGTGTGTGGGGGCACTAACAGGTCTCTGTAAGGTACTACAGGACAGTTTAGGAATATGAAAAGTATAGGAATATGTAAATATTCCTATAATATGTAAATAAGAGAACAGCTGGCAGAAGAATTTAAAAAGCTCTAGACGAATAGGCCTATTAGGAAGGGAGTGAGAAAGGACAGAAATGATGACCTCAGATTTACTTATCATTTTTATCTATGGCAGGATCCTTGTACAGGAAGATGATGGGATGAATTTTATCAACTCCAGACATTTGCCTAAATACACACTTGTGTTCTTCAGGATATTTGGACTAAACTAGAATCTGGTGTCTGGAAGGAAAATAGTTCTTTTTTTTTAAGATTTTATTTATTTATTTGAGAGAGGGAGGGAGAGAGAGAGAGAGCATGAACAGGTGGTTGTGGAGCAGAAGAAAAGGGAGAAGCAGATGCCCCACTGAGCAGGGGAGCCCGCTGCAGGGGCTCAATCCCAGGGCCCCAGAATCATGACCTGAGCCAAAGGCAGATGCTTAACCAACTGAGCCACCCTGGTGCCCCAGGAAATAGGTCTTAATTATAAAAGATCCCTTCTTTATAAATCTCTTTAGTAGCCTATATTTAAACAACTGGTTATGGAAAAGTCTGTGATGAGTTGGTACAATGTGCTTTAAAGCTTACCCTCTAAAGAAAGATGCTGGGAGAATGGACTACCTAGGCATAGAGGAATTTGCAAATAAAATTTTTCTTATCCATCATTCCATTCAATCCCAGGTTTAATATGGTAGAGGAGTGACTATTGAATAGTGTCAGGGAGAGTCTGTTCTAGAGAAGAAACTTGGTATGGTAGAAAGAGCATGGATAGGGGCACCTGGGTAGCTCAGTTGTTAAGCATCTGTCTTTGGCTCAGGTCATGATCCCAGAGTCCGGGGATGGAGCCCAGCATTGAGCAGTGCATCAAGCCCCACATCAGGCTCCCTGCTTGGTGGGAAGCCTGCTTCTTCCTCTCCCATTCCCCCTGCTTATGTTCCTGTTCTCACTCTCAGGTAAATAAATAAAATCTTGGAGGGGGAAAAAAAAAGAAAGAAAAAAAGAAAGAGCATTGAGGCTTGACAGACCTAGTTCAAATCCCACCTATACCATTTAGCTAAAGGTCATGTGACATTAGCAAATCACTTAATTGCTCTGAAACTCGGTTGCCTCATCTATCTATAAATGGAGGATCTGCCAGACACTGTGCTAAGACCTTTATATACACTATCTTACTTAGTTCTCAGAATAGCCCTATGAAGTAGGTACTAATAAACCCATTTGACGGACATGGGCACAGAGGCACAGAGAGGTTGAGAATAATTCAAGATCATGTCCCTCAAAGGTTCTAACTTGGTTAGGCTGACTCCATAGCATTCGTTTTTTAAAAAGTAATAGCTTTTTTGAGAAATAATTCATATAACATTAAATTTACCCTTTTAAAGTATGCAAGTCAGTGGTTTTTAGTATAGTCACTGAGTTGTGCACTCATCACCAGTCTCTAGTTTCAGAACATTTTTGTGACCCCAATAAGAAACTCCATGCTCATTCATAGTTTCAAAGCCCATGCTCTCTGTCACTGTATTTTACTGTCTGTTGCAATGGCGTCATGAGGACTGTGGTAACATGTGTAAGTCCTAGCACGGAATCTGAATAGTAAGAAAATGTAGATTTTATTTATGACAATGTTAATGGCAATTCTTTCCCTCACATTTCCACCCAAATTTTCTTATTGGTCCACTGTCACCTTCCTGAATGATGTTCATTAATAAAGAATGAAACATGGGGAAAATAAAACATAATCCAAATAATTTATTACTTTAATGTGGAAGGAACATAAATGAAAGAGCTCTTTTAATGAGCTCAAATATGATTGGAGAACCTGGGACAGGATTTTTATTTTTATTTTTTAATAAGACATAGATTCCTTTGACAATTCAAGTCCTGTTTGTTTTAAGAACTTTTTTCTCCTTAATGTTTCGCTTAAAGTTACAAAGAAAATTCACTGGAATCTTTACCATGGAGCTTTTACCATTTCATTAATCAAATACCCAAAACACGATACTGATCGGATGTTAAACACACATTAGTTTTACCTTTCAGATACGGTGACAGTATAGCTCTATGGTATTGAGCAAACTGATTTACTTCATTATATTTAGTTTCCCTTTTTATAAAATGAGTTAATTAACAGAATCTAATCAAATTTGAATTACAAGGTATAATGTTTATAATTAAAAATGTATTGCTAGAAAAACATCATCATGGATATTAGAAAAATTGCCCACCATGGGCCCAGAATCTAAAGCAAATTACATAACATTTAAATAAAAAAATTAAAGACCTTATATATATATATAAATACATGTAACGAAATCATATATTTTTATCCAAAGGTCACTCACATTACATTTGTGATAGTGGTATATATAAACCAGTAAAATTTCTTGCCATCTTTTTGAGTGTTTTCCTGAGTGGTGTAGAGAGTTTCTGAGAAAATGATCCAGTATATTTTAACATGAAAAATTTCCACTGTGTGAATCTTAAAAATCTTATGAAATGGCAAGCCTATATCCCTTGTCAAAGTAAATTGATGCCTAAAATTATAGCTTGGCAAAAGCAAATAATGCAAAGTGAGTAAAGAAAATATTATTATAAGCCTTATTAACCATAGATTAAAAGAGATTTAAAAGGCATATCAACTAATGTGTGGACTTCGTTTTCATCTTGAGCCAGATAAACTGTAACAAGTTGTAGCTATGAGAGAATTAGAAATGTGAACGTTGGATATTTTATTTTATGTTAAGAATCTACTTTTGATTATGTTAAACTAAAAAGCTTTTTCACAGCAAAGGAAACCATCAACAAAAAGAAAAGGCAACCTACAGGATGCCTGGGTGGCTCAGTCGGTTAAGTGTCTGCCTTTGGCTCAGGTCATGATCCCAGGGTCCTGGGATCAAGCCCTGACTGGAGCTCCCTGCTCCTCCAGGAGTCTGCTTCTCCCTCTCCCACTGCCCCTCCACCTGGCTCCTGCACTCTCATGCTCTCTCCCTCTTTCTCTCAAATGAATAAATAAAATCTTAAAAAAAATAAAGATGATGAGGTATATTATATAACAGAATATTACATAGCCATCAGAAAGAATGAAATCTTGCCATTTATGACAACATGGATGGATTTAGAGGGTTTTATAATAAGTGAAGTTAGAGCAAGACAAATACCATATGATTTTACTTACATGTAGAATCTGAAAAACAAAACAAATGAACAAACAAAAGGCAGAGAGAGACTCATAGATACAGGAAACAAACTGTTGGTTACCAGAGTGGGTGAAATAAGTGAAGGGGATTAAGAGTTACAAACTTCCAGTTATGAAATATATAATTGTTGGGCATGTCAGGTACAGCATAGGGAATAGAGTCAAATATCGTAATAACTTTCTATGGTGACAGATGCTAACTAGACATATCTTGGGGTCCATTTCATAATATATATATATATATATATATATATATAATCACAATGATATACCCTGGAAATTAATAGAAGATTGTATGTCAATTATACTTCAATTTTTTAAAAAATCTATTGTTAATTTTTAAGGTGTGACAATGGTGTTATGCTTATATATTTTTTAAAAGATTCCTTATCTTAGACACACGCTGTGATATTTAAAGATAAAATAAAAGATGTCTGACATCTGCTAGTCAAAATAGTATTTTGAGTATCAAAATAATAGATATTCAAAATACTATGGGAGAGAAAGAAAGAAATGGAGTGGGGGTTTACATGAGACAAGATGGATCATAAACGGACTCTTGTTGAAGATGGATGATGTGTACATGGGAGTTTATTACACTGTTTTGTCCACTTTTTTATACATTTAAAATTCTTCATAATGCAGGGGCCTGGGTGGCTCAGAGGGTTAAAGCCTCTGCTTTCGGCTCAGGTCATGATCCCAGGGTCCTGGGATCAAGCCCCGCATCAGGCTCTCTGCTCCTCGGAGAGCCTGCTTCCTTCTCTCTCTCCCTGTCTGCCTCTCTGCCTACTTGTGATCTCTGTCTGTCAAATAAATAAATAATGATAATAAAAATTCTTCATAATGTAAAGATAAAAGGAAAAGAAATCTAGGTTGAGAGTAATTAAAAAAGTGACATTATCCTTTTATTTCTATTGTGAGACCTAATACATTAATACATGAAATACCTTATGTATCATAGACACAAAATACATAGAATTGTTAGCTTTTACAGAAATTTCAAGTTTAATATTTTATGATGGCAAAAGCATGAGTTTGGACATTAGACCTGAATTCGAATCCTAGCTTCTCTACTTACAAACTATGTGAGTGATGGCAAGTGACATAACCTCTTCATCTACAAAATATTGCTAATCATATCTACTTCACAGATACTGGGAGTTGTAAGGAATTATAGTGAGATGATGAACTCATGAGGAGGGCTTACGACCTGGTAGTCACTTACTAAAGTGGAACCAAGTATTATTTTTATATTTCAAAGTAGGGCTTTGAGAGTGAATCCATGTACAGAACTTAAACTGTATATATCACATGTCCTCCCATAAAATTCATCCATTCCAGCTGAATCCTAGTATAAGGCTACGTACGTATTTGTGACGTTTGCACTTATAGGATGTGTGTTCAGAATTTTTATTGGTAGACACTTCAGAGGTTAGATCCATGAGCCATGGATCTGTAATGTCTGAGACATGCTGAATCAAAGCATAGATGTCATTTAACTTCTCGTCTCTTACTATCGCATACTTGGAGCATGTAGTTATGACAGCTACAAGAAGCAAACCATTAAAGCAGCAAAGAAACACCATTTTTGCACTAAAAAAGGAAAAAAGGGTTTCCCTTTGAAGTTGAAGAGGAGTGTTTTTAAATTAATGGAGTGTACAGTGATTTTACCAAGTTTTATTTATGAAAATACTCTTTGCGTTCATGCCAAAAGGTTTTAGCACAGTCGTAAGTAGGATTTATACAAAGAAACACAACCCAAATTTATGATGTGTTTGCAACTGTAAGAAAAAGTCTGAATTTACAATATTTGTAATTTATTGTTAAATATCTTTCTATCACTATTCCTGGAATGCTAATATTTTATAAACACAAGTGTTGGTTATGAACCCAGAATATCCTAACCTATACTACTTTTTATAAAGAAATCTTCCAGAATGTTTTCTATGTCTTTTGGGGATTTAATGGCAGGAAATATACATAGGACGAATGCTCCTGCCTCTGGCTTTAGCCCAACCTTTTAGCATCAACAATCTTGACAGCTGCTTTTGTGACTTGACTTCCTTTAGGCCTTTCCCCCTTTCCTTATTTGCTACATTTTATATAAATTAATCTGTGGAAAGTGGATATACACACAAGTTGCTTTTGAAGTTAATTACTGACTTTGATACCTTTTCAAATATTTTACATCCTATACATCTACTGTTTGGGTTTTTTTTTTAAGAGAGGACAAGTGTACTTTAAAATTAATACACTGTTTTATAACAATTGTCAAAAAGAATAAAAATTTTTTAAGTGAAAAGACTCACTTTTTTTCTTTTCAACGTTAAAATTTTCTCAGATTTTATGTTCTTTCTAAATGCTCTTTTCTGGAGTAGATGATATTGAAACAAAAGAAAAAGAACTGAATTTCATGTAGTTGAAGGAAGAGATCATTGGAATCAGATGCTGCTGCTTTCTGTATTCTCTACATAGTATATTATGTACAAATATTGTTTGGAATAGCAAAGACTCCAAACAGCCCGAATGTCCAGCATTAGGGGATTGGTTAAATAAATTACGTCACATTCATTTACTGGAATGCTACATATAGGTTAAAAGAACATAATATATATATGTGTGTAACATGTGCAGCTCTCCAAGGTATATGGTTAAGTGAAAAGGCGATTTAGACACATACTGTACAATTTGTTTCTGTGCATGTATATACACTCACCTTGTACAGACTATTTTTTGGAAGCATGTAACCTCTGCTGAGGGGGCTAGCTATATGAGTGGAAGAGAGAAGCTTCATTATTTATATCCTTTGGTACTGTTTGAATTTTCACCATATGCATGGGTTTGTTTGTTTTTTACTAAAAATTGGTTAAAGTGAAAAATGAGATAAATTGATATATGCTGATATGGAGGAACTTCAAAGATAAATGAATAGGAGGAAAAGCAGAATACAGAACTGGACAAATGCTACCATTTGTTTAAAAAACAAACACCACTAATGCAGACACTTGTTATATTTAGATAGAAAATTTATAGAATACCCAAAAAGCCTCACAGTGGTTTCCTCTGGAGAGAAGAACCAAGAGAAGGGAAGGAAGATGAGATTTCATTATATACCTTCTTGAAATGTTTGAAATTTTTATTCTGAGCATGCTTAACTTTTTTAAATCTAATAAAGAAGTTTACTGTAGTTAACAGTACTGTATTATATATATGGAAGTTGGCTAGAGTAGATCTTAAAAGTTCTCATTATAGGAAAAAAAATTTGCAGCTATGTGAAGTGGTGGATTTTGACTAAACTTATTGTTGTGATCATTTCACAATATATACAAATCCCTATTATGTACACCTAAAACTAATACAAGATTATAGGTCATTGATATCTCAGTACAACTGGGGGCAAAAAAGAAGCTTACCAAAAAACTACATTTAACACAGTAGTGAACTCTTTTTCAGTTGAATCATGATTTGGTAGTTTCATATATGTTCAAGGTTTGGTGGTTTGGTTTTGTTTTGTTTTTTGTCTCCCTTATTTATTTTTACATATGAAACCAGTGTTTGAGGACAGCATATGTGGGTGTATTGGGGTGACTTATCACGTAAAAGTGAATTTAAAAATAAATGATAAAGTAGTATTATATAACACCCATGGTCATCAGTAAAGAACACCTTTCTTATTCTATCTCAGTCTTTTTTTCTATATGTGGTCATTAAAAGCTTGTAAAGTTCTTATTTTATGTAAATGGCAAAGAAAATAACTGGCAAATAAGTGAGCACTTTAAGCTTCATTGATCTGGGAACTTTAGTTGAGAAAAAAAAAAATGTATAAGTGATTTCTTTTAGAGAGTATTATCCCTGGACCAATACAGAAAATCAGGTAAGAAGTACAGTTTCCAAACAGAGAAGTTTGTCATAAGAATTCATCTGCTTCAGGAATTCTGCTTCTAATGAATTTTCATGTTCTGGACACAAAATATTGAGAGAAATGTGTACTGTATGGTTAATTTGAATACAGATTTGGTTTTCTAAGTAAAACTTCTGTGGGTAAGTAGGTTAAGTCTTTGGACTTGAAAGCCAGTGAATTTGTTTGATTTTTGGAGGCTAAATAATGTGTTCATTGAGCCAAATTTTAAAGCATTAAATTTTCACTGCGCTTCCCATCAACACATACTTCTCTCAGAAACTTGTTTAATAGTTATCTACCAGGATGGCTGGAGTATCACTAATACAGGAAAGGAATGGTTTAGTTATGGACAAGGGCATTTATATGATATGCAAAATGAAGCTTCCAGTCACTGCTGACTCTTGTGAGGCGAAGAGTAAGAGAATGAGTCTTTGAACCTCCCCTTGTCATCTGACATGTATTTACACAAACTTACCAGCCCACAGCAGCTCTTGGCCACAATTCCTCTCCAGAAGGTATTTTCCTTAACTTAAAATGCAGTACCACTATCCTCAAGATTTGTGTACTTTCCTGTTAGTGATACCCTAATAAAAGAGGAAAACTAAATTTTAGAAATAAGGAAATGCTCTTCCATGTGAAACTTCTGTCCCAAAAGGGGCCAAACACTGAGTGGAATTGTTGATAATGAGAGATTTTGGTTGTTGATGTTGTTGTTATGTGCTGTTTTCATACCTGGACAGGAAACCCTGTTTGAGGTGGGGTAGTCACTGGAAGGCTGAATCTTGTCACCGTCTGCCATTACAGCTCCCTGGTACTGGAGGTTTATATCATTCACAAAGAAAACTTACCATTCCTCAAGATTTTAGGAGTTGTTTCGTGTGTTCAGGCCTGCTAATCTTACCCATAATCTATTCTTTACTGTATATTGTTTTATTTTTATCCTTTGGACCTCCATAAATCTTTTTCTTATGCCTGCCCTTAGCCTGTAGATCCTGTAGTTGTGTGTGTGTGTGTGTGTGTGTGTGTGTGTGTTTAAGATTTTGTTTATTTATTAATTTGAGAAAAAAAAAGAGAAAGAGTACATGAGTGGGAAGAGGGAAAGAGGGAGAGGGAGAGAGAGCATTTGAAGCAGCTGCTGCCCTGAGTTCAGTGCCCAGTGCGGGGCTCCATCCCACAACCCAGAGATCATGACCTGAGCCAAAATCAAAAGTCAGGCATTCAACTGACTGGGCCACCCAGGCAGCCCTAAGTCATGTATCCAACTGGCCTTATAGTTTCTCTCAAGAAGAGATGTTGGTCAGGGCTCCTGTTGGTAGGGCCTCTGCCTTTGGCTCAGATCATGATCCCAGGGTCTGGGATCAAGCCCTGTATTGGGCTCTCTGCTCAGCAGGGAGCCTGCTTCCTCCTCTCTCTCTCTGCCTGCCTCTCTGCCTACTTGTGATCTCTGTCAAATAAATAAATTAAATTTTAAAAAAATTTTTAAGATGTTGGTAAACTAATTGTGGCATAATAGGTCCTATAATGCATCAGGAGTCAAAGGGGGGCTTAAGTCTACTACAATGTGTTCTTTGGGAGAAGAAAACAAAAAAGATGGGAGGACAGAAAAAGATGAACCAGTAGTAATAAAATTGCTACATTCATGTGTAATTATATATGTATATTTCTTAAAGATTTATTTATTTTAGAGAGAGAGAGCATGAGCAGGAGAGGAAGAGAGAATCTCAAGCGGACTCCCCACTGAGTGCCAAGCCCAATGCAGGGCTCAATCCCATGATCCTGAGATCTCAACCTGAGCTGAAACCAAGAGTTGGGTCACTCAACCAACTGCACCACCCAGACGTCCCACGTAATTATATATTTTCTGAGGCATTTTCCTCATGTGAGACTTAAACCATGATGGTGCTAGAAAGGAAGAATGTTCTTTAATTAAGTCAGGTCAAAGCTGTATTTGGGTGTGGAGTATGTTGGCTCATTTTGTATGAAGCAGAGTCAAAAATACCCAGGACCCAATAAAATCATACAGAAGGCGCTGGAAAAAATTTAATGTACCCAATCTGACACAACCCAAACTTGTACTAAATTTTGTAAGCATGAAATCCATGTGAAAGGTGTTATTTTAAAAATCACTACAACGGGGCGCCTGGGTGGCTCAGTGGTTTAAAGCCTCTGCCTTCGGCTCGGGTCATGATCCCAGGGTCTTGGGATCGAGCCCCGCATAGGGCTCTCTGGTTGGCAGGGAGCCTGCTTCCCCCTCCCTCTCTCTCTGCCTGCCTCTCTGCCTACTTGTGATCTCTGTCTGTCAAATAAATAAATAAAATCTTTTAAAAAAATCACTACAACAATAGTACCACAGTAAATTTGAACCTGTGAACTGAACAGCTCCTTCTTCATGAAATCACTGACCACATTTGACTTTGTTGATTAATTCCATACCTAATGGGACTACTAGTATTACTACTATTTATAATAATTTATACTTTTGATTGTAGATTTATTTTACCGAAGTAAAGAAAAAACACTAATTAATAGCACATGCCATAAATTCAAGTCACTGGCTGTCATTCAGTTTGCTTTGCCTTTGAGTAATGATCGTAATTTATAAAGTATACAGATTTGGAGACAGTACAGCTCAGTGGATTAGAACTAGACTTTAGTAATCAGACAAGGTGGGGTTGAAGCCTAGCTCTGCAACTTATGAGTCACTTACTTGACTTTGGGTAAGTTATGTAATCTCTGTGTCTCACTGTCTTTATCCGCAGCTTTGAGACAATAATATATCGCAGGACTATCTTGAGAATTAAATGAGATCGTACACAAAGAGTCTTGACCTAGAGCCTGTACCCAGTACGACTTCAGTAAAGCTGTTATTTTTTATTATTGCTATAACTGATTTTCTCCTCTAAGTTAGAACATGTTGAGAATTCAGTTGAATAGCTTCCTAACAAGAATTAAACACTGAGCATACCACAGTCCACGGAAAACAGAACTATGAACCAATAATTCCAGGTTATGATTGCCTGGTTGACATATGATAAATGCACTTATTGTCCAGCATATTTATCCATATAGACCAAATACTTAAGTTTTCATGTTTTGAATTCTGTCAGAATCTCATTCCTATTGAAAATATTCTAACCCAGCAGGCTCCATTTTAGTACCAGTTGAACAATAGCAGTGGTAGATGGAATGTATTGTTATAAAGCCAGAATGATTGCTGACAGGCTATAATTTGCTTTATGAAGTGTGTGTTGTCACATATACAGTTATATCTGGTTTATATTTGTTGCTGTCAGCCTTCCAGTTTGTTAATGTCCAGTAGGTGTGCCCTGTGTGAAATCTAAGAAGGGTTAAAAATCTTAGCGTTTTCTGGTGGGGGAAGGGTAGGAACAGAAGGGTTCACTTGGTGGATACCTTTTTTTTTTTTTCTCTCTCTTTCTTTTTTAAGAACAAGGGTGATGCTACACACTGCAGCCCACCCTACTGGTCAAAATGAAAAACTGCATCATAAAGGATCCCTTTTCTGAAGGAGGGGGAAAAAACTTTTCATTTGGTTCCCATGGGCATTTGCCTGTCCAACCCCCAACAGACAGAAACGTAGTTCCTTAGGAAATATTATTAAGCTACGCTACCCTTTCGGTTGTAGCATCAAATCAATTTTATTCCATTTCTGATCATTTACACTGTGCTATTCTCTGGAGTGATAACCCTAAAGGTTCTTGGAAGTCTGTTTTCTCTGCATGATAAAAATAGTAAGATTAGTAAACAGTATCATGAGCTAAAAAAAATCTGACCTTAGGTTCAATTTATTTCACGTACATTTGAGATCTTATTGGAGCAACTTTTTAAAAGAATGATAAATGGAAACTTTCTTTACCTGGGCTATCATTTGTTCTGTAGACTTAATGACATTCAGTACTATTATACTCACTGCCAGGGCCTTGGGGGGGAAAAAAAAGAATATTTATACATTGAGTTATGGCTAGATGTAGGAGGGGGGAAAAAAGAGATGGGCAGGAAGTCAGACTATACAATGGAGAAGAATTTGAGACCTTCACTACACATGGATTAATCACAAGAACTAACCACGCAAATCCAAATGGATATTTAGAAACCAGTGAAGCCTCTAAGATGGTCTGTAGGAAACACTATACATTTTCTAATGCATGAGTATGTGCAAAATGTTATCTAATTTATAACAGAAGTATTGACAGAACTTTAGCTTTGGTGTTGCCAATGGGCTCCATAACATATTTACATGGGAGGAACATTTCACATATGTGGGCACATATGTACCCAATCTATTTCTGTAGTTGGTGTTATATTCAATAACTTAGGTGAATGATTATAATAAGGAATAATATGCTGCAGTTTTTTCTAGTCTTACCTTACTTCAGCTTTGGGAACTGCATTACTATTAAATTGGTCCATGAAAACCTGGCAATATTAATGCTATCAAGCATGAAAACTAACTGGATTTGGGTCAGGGACTTTTATTTATAGCATTTTATTTAGAATTTATTGGTTTAAAGAGGGAGCTGTGTGTCTCATGGGTTTTTAAATATTAAAGAGTCAGAAGTCATGTGTTCCCTTCCAATAGCAACAATAAAAACAAAAGTCAAAAAATTGCTGATAATTCTACATTAATTTCTATTTCCTTATTTTATCCTGAGATACTTGGTGAAGTGATAGCAAACCCTGGGAATTTTGAACCATGCTATAGAAACAGTTGGTTGCAGATGTGAATAAGGTCTTTATAACACAGCTCACAATTAATTAGAAGTAAGAGATGATGGCTTCATACAATGTGAAAAAAAACATTGAACCTTTATATGTCGAATAAGCAAACATCTATTTATGTCTTATCTATTTGTTATTGTTGTGTTACTTTTTATGATTAAACTGCTTTCCATCTTTTTTTTTCCCATTTCTTTGGTAAAGTTGTCATTATGGCCTGTTTTTGTCCCCAAATAGTACCTGTAAGTTCAGAATCAGATGGGTTTGCTGTGAGTCAAAATAGCTAGAAGGGGAATATCATCATGGTTCATCCCCCCCCCCATTTTATTTGGAATTGAATTAGGAAATGAAAGTTTTTAGCAGTTTAATTCACTTCTCCATAAAGTTTATGGAGCAGCAACAGCTGGTTGAATCCATGGCAGAAAAAAAAAAAAAAAAAGCCAACTTCTAGTGGCCAAGCTATTGTTTCAGAATTAAGGGGTAAAACTCATTAACTGTTAATGAAAACACTGGAAATAAAAACAAATAGCACAGAAACCCTAGCAAATAATTACCTCACACCTGACACAAAGCTGCTTTATATTTCTGCTCCAAACCTCAGAAATTCACAACTTATCATTCTACGGAGCATGAATGAAATTGAGTTTGATTCTCAGGAAAGAACAATAGAGAAATCATCCCCCTTATAGGCCCCTCAGTACCATACTTAGTGGAGAAACTGCCCTTGAATATACTAAGGAGTGTATCTAGCGCCCAATTCTTAGGACGCTTAGGATAGAGGAGCAAATTACCAGCTAATAGCAGATGAACCCTTGATATAGTTTTCCGAGATCCTGTTTAGAAATACAAAGAAAAGGGACTGGAGGTAGTGGACGTGATTAATGGAGATATTATGTGTTAGAATATATATCTGTATAGAAATATATTGATTCTGAGCAAGTTGCAATGGGAAAGTGTGTCTCTAGTGGCAAGGGGTCTTGCTTGTGAGAAAGCCATTCTAAGCAATGGAGTTCGAAGCCCTAATTGCAGAGCTGCTGAATGGAAGTGTCTGTCACTATAGTTTGTGATCATTTATGTCTAATCCCACCGGACGATGGTAGTAGTCGCCTGGAACTGTGATTCTCAGAGCTGCATATGAATCCAGCGATCACTTGCGGTTATGTTCTAAGGAAAAATGATGTTCTAAACTTAAACAAATCCAAAATGACCACAGTAATTGCTGGTTCTCCTATAAAACTTTTCACCCATGCATCTTGAGTAGTTATAATCATTTTAATTACACGGGAGTATCTATTTATATCGTGTTATAGGCTTTTTTCTGTGTGTGCCCAAGGGAGTTGGGCCACTCGATGTGACACTAAAAACACTTATAACAACATTTCCATCATCAGGAACAAATTACGCTCGGATGTAAAACATATTTTTAAACGTTTCCCCCACCACAACCATTTTGAGTACTAACCCAGGCTCTGTTTTTGCTGCATTGAGTTGTATACCTTTGTTGTTGTATACTTTACAAAGGCATGGTCTTACATTTGGCACAGGGATGGCTATTAAAAGCCCACCTTGCGTAACTGTGTTCAGAAGCCCTAGGGAAAACACAGAAGTGACTTTTCCATCTGAAGCCGATAGATCGAATGCTAAATCCAGGCAGGTATTTGGTATTTTGGATGAGATTTTTAAAATGAAAACTCTAAATGCAATTGAATTGGATCCTGGATCAGAAAAAGGATACTACATTTAAAACTAATGATGTACTACTATATGTTGGCTAATTAGATTTAAATTTTAAAAAAAGAAAAAAGAGAAAAAGGACCTTAGTGGAAAAACTGGTGACATCCAAATAAAGTCTATATTATTTAATAGCAGTGTAGCAATGTAATTTCTTGGTTTTGACAGAAATACCCTAGTTATGTAAGAAGTTCGAGGTAATTGGGTAAAGGGTATGCGGGAACTGTCTGTATACTATCTTTGTAATGCTTTCAATAAATCTAAAATTATTCCAAAATAAAATGGTCATTAAAATACAACAAAACAAAGTCCCACTTGATCGGCTTTTTTTTTTTTTTTTTTAAGCCTGGAATGCTAGAAAATGTAAGAGTAACTTTGTCAAATTTCTGAAGCAAGCAGAAAACCTTGAGTCTAGAACGACAGTTGATAAATAATGTACAGTATACCTACAAATGTTAAATTTTGCTTGATAACCCAAACTACTACTTTTCTTAAAAATAGATTTCGGCTTGGCTCACAATTTTAAAATTCCTTTAACCTCACACTTTCAGGTTACCTGCCAAGCGGTCCGCTTAGATTGTTTTGGTAATAAAATTTCAGTGGATTTGCAAATTCCACTGATGTAAAATGTCAGTACTTTAACCCTCAGTCCAGTATTTGAGAATTTTTCTGGCTATAAGGGAAATTTCACAGTGATACTATAAGCATAACTGTAATAAGCTTTGTATCCTGATCTGTAGCCCTAATAAAGGAGAGGATTTGTTCTGTCTCTGGCCAATACTGCCGTGAGGTTGTTGTTTGTTTTTGTTGTTGTTGTTTTTAACTTTTCTTTTCCACAATCAAGTCCATACTTAATTCCTAAAGCCCCGTATCTGCAGATGTTCAAGTCAGTTATGGACGGACAAGTTACCTACCATCGAGCGTTCATAGAAAAGACTAGCTATCATCATCTAATTTATGGAAAGAGAAGGCTACAGCCATTCTCTTTTTATCATTTTATATCCTCCCTATCCTGCCAGTTTAATTGTAGGAAATAAACCTTTAAAGTGAAGCAATACAGATTCTATGTAGGTTGTTTGGTTTCACTGCTCCCTCGTTGAAATCCAGGGCCAAAACTCGACAGTGTTTACTGAGATTAGCATTGGTGATTTCCTTTGGAAATTAGTATTTGAGATAATATTAAATTCAGTTGAAAATCCCCTTTTCATGTTTGTGAAATGAACTGAGCAGCTGTTGGTGTCCTTTTATCAGCAGACTGTACCTCTGTTTGGGGGATTTTAAGGAAAGCCATTTGCAATGCAGAGCCTTTTCTTCCGGTTTCTGAATGATCGAACATCTTCCATCTGAACCTTTTAAAGTATCATAATAGCATGGGCCACTTCTACAAAATATAATCCAATGTATGTTGAAAACACCCAAAAGGGATTAGCATTGTTTTAATTGCATAATTCAGTATTGCATATACATTACCTTTCATCAAAGCCATTTTACAGAACAAATACTACCTTCTTAGGGCTTTTAGAATTCCTAAGGGGTTGGTTGCATAGGCTGAAGAGAATTTCTTAAGATTGCAAAACAAGTAGTGATTTAAATTGGAACAGAATCCAGCAAAGTCTAGGTTCTCTCTGTTTTTAAGTCTCTTAGTTTTTAGAGAAGGAAAGAATATTGGCCTGTTACATTGTATTATGTAGGTTAACCCTTTGTGTGATTTATTCTCTTCCATTTGGCAACATAAAGAGAAACAGGCATTCAGGGTAAAGGTTGCAATTAATGGAAGCCAATTATTGATGAATATGTATATACATATAGTTGTGTTTTCATTTTAAGGACGATGGAAAGTTTCTCTGGGTGGCAAGAGGTGTCCCCACTCTATGGTAACAGTTTCTAAGTTCTAGTTAGCTGAGTGGAAAATTTCCCATCTAGGTAAGTTGGTTCTTGTTCATCTGTTTCTCATATGTTAATGGATAGCGGCCACGTCCACCAAGTAAAAGATTTATCTTTCAGAGGAGGGCAAGGATGAATATCAGAACACATCGACAAAGACCTTTAAAAGATGTCCAACGTATGACCTTGTTTTCTTTCTTCTTTGTCCCTTAGGGGGAGACCAAGCTGAAAGTTACCTTGGGCAGGACAGCTCCGATGATAATCAGAGTGGAACTCACGGCCCTTCTCTCACATCAGATGCACCTTTTTTGCCTGATTATCAGGATGAGGGTGAGTGTCATCTTCCTGGATTTTGGGTTGATCACGCTGCTTTGTTACTTTTTGTCTTGGTGTTTTTGCCTTTTGTCATGTTGAACCATGCTAACTTCAGTGGGTTTTCTGTATTGGTAATTGCTAGTTTGAAAAAAACAACAATTTGTTTCATCGTGGTGCTGATCCTTCTAGGTAATTCAATACTTCTGAAGCTAATGTATTTAGGGAAACACTAATTCTATACTGGAGCAGGAAGACATCATTATTGATCTTTTTCTAGGAACTGTAGCTCAAAAGCTAAGAGGACATCTTAAGATGGCAGGGCCCAGTTCACCATCTTTCAGATTTCTTAGTTTCACAGAGTTGCATGAGAATCAGAGTTTCATTTAGTGATTATTGGATTATTGACTTATTGTGGATTATTTGAGGCCCTTGAGCTCATCATATCATAATAAGATATAATTTTTTAAGATTTTATTTATTTATTTGACAGACAAAGATCACAAGTAGGCAGAGAGGCAGGCAGAGAGAGAGGGGTAAGCAGGCTCCCAGATGCAGGGCTCGATCCCAGGACCCTGAGATCATGACCTGAGCCGAAGGCAGAGGCTCAACCCACTGAACCACCCAGGCGCCCCTAAGATACGATTTTTATCCATGCTTCTCCCATATCCCTCTCTGACCATATTGATGTTGTTCAAGGGGAAGAGGAAGCCACAAGAACCACAATGTAAATCTTCCTGGAGCATTAATTTTACTTGAAGATTTGGGAATGGGAGGAGTTAAATAATTCAACTGTTGTAAACATTACTTCTATATTAAAAACACATTGGTATGTAATAGAGTGGGAGTGTAAAATGTACATGAATTTTTAAGATACATGAATATAAAATTTTTGGCTAGGTGGCTGCCAGTTTCTGGCTCAGGCTCAGATATCCCAAGGGTGGGGGTTCACTGTGTCTCTTCTGGCATCTGGCCACTTGAACAGACGGTTTGATCATCACTGATGCACACGGTTATCTTACCAGAGTCTCTCTTGTGCCTTTTCAGTGGGGGGAAAAGGTAGATACGCTACTAAGCTGAATATTAAATGGGAACATATTATTCACTTAGGGATTGGGAGTAGAGCTGGTAAACTATTCCTTATTTCTCTTTATTGGCCTGCAATCATTCAATTTATTTTTCTTTCAAATTTCCCTATGACTTTGGCATTTTCCAGGAGTTTGTAATCCCTAATTCCTTTCTCTTTTTAACTTATTCACTAATTCTTTTTTTTTTAAGTTTTTATTTAAATTCCAATTAGCATACAGCATAATATTAGTTCGCTCATCCATTAATTCTTATTTCATTTAGCCTTTTTGGCAAACCAGGTTTTCTCCCTTTCATTGCATTAATAACGTCCATATCAGAACTATGGATTCAGTCATACAGAAACATTTTATTTTGTCTGAGCTTTTTTAGAAACTGGGCCTTGCAGTTTAGGATCTGTATATTGACTCAAGTGTACACTAAAAACATTGTTTGGATTGCAAGCTTAATGATTACACTGGTAGTTTATTAATAATTTTAGAAAATTAACAGGGCAAAACCAACCTTTCATTTGTTTTTGATTAATCCAATGCCTGAAAGAATTAGAACAATACTACCTCATTAATCCATAGGTCACTTATTTGGTATTTCTAGCTTTCCCAGACACAGCTGAGAACACAATCAGTAAGCCAGAAGGACCTCTAAGTGGAAATGGGTGTTCCTGAGTGTGGTGTTAACAGTTCCGTAACTCAGCCTTGGGAAAACCCCGGAGGCCTTCACTGGAGATTCCTCTTTTTACACATTTCTAACCACGACAGTGGTTTGATTTCTCGAACCCATAATAGGATAAAACATCAAATTTAGAAGAAAAAGCACTTTAGAGACATCAATTAACAAATAATATAGAGGTGAGACACAGGAACACAACTAAAAATTTATGCAGGAAACAAAATTGGTAAACAAAACAAAATTTGTATGGGAGCTCAAAAACATAGCACTCTGGGGCCGTATCATATTGTAGAGAGAAACTAAGAGGTCAGTACCTTTAATAAAGTAAAACTTTTCAGCTAGCCTTTCGTAAGCACTTACTACGTACCTTGCACCTGTGTTCTAAGTATTTTGCCTCTGTCATCATTTAATCCTGAGAATAGCCCAAAGAGGTAGATAGTAGGATTATCCTCATTTTACAGAGAAGGAAACAGAGACCCAGGGAAGTTAACTGACCTAAGATCACACAGTTAGTACACAGTAGTGCCAGGATTTGTAATGACGCAGTCTAGCTCTGGAATTTCTGCTCTTAACCACCCTACGGTCTTTACCACTATCCTTATCCAGATTATCAGAAAAGATGGATTCATGTCCAGACATTTTGGTTAAGACTATATAGATATATAGTTTGCTTAAAAGTATTTTCATTAAAAAGAGTTGAAATTTTAAAAAAATACAGTGTTGAAAGAGGTAAGTCTAGTATATAGAAGATTCCAAGGTAGAAACTCTGCTTCATTATGGTTCCTCGTAAGAGAGGAGCTAACTAGATCAGTAATATTAAATTCTTACTTCATAGATTTAATTTTTAGTTTCATGTATAAAAGTTAAGAGATTTCTCAAAGTTGACACAGTCAATGATAGATAGGAATAGATTGTTCATGTGTTAAAAATTTGATTATAGGATGATGTTTATTTTTACAAAGTGTTTTATTTATTTATTCATTTTATTTAAAGTTTCACTTTTTAAAGTTTTCATTTAAATTCCAGTTAGTTAGCATGCACTGTAATATTAGTTTCGGGTGTACAACGTACTGGTTCAACACTTCCATACAGCACCCAGTGCTCATCATGACAGGTGCATCCCTTAATCCCCTTCACCTACTTTACACATGCCCCATCCACTTCCCTTCTGGTAACCATCTGTTCTCTATAGGTAAGAGTCTGTTTATTGATTTGCTTCTCTCTCTTTTTCTTGCCATGTGCAATGACATGGTTGGAGGTAGAGAGTTTTACACTCAGCCAAGGAGTCAGTCAGAGAAAGACAACTACCATATGATTTCACGCATACGTGGAATTTAAGAAACAAACAAACAAGAGGGGAAAAAGAGAGAAAGGGAGATAATATTTAAATATGAGTTTCAGCAAAACATTGAAACTA
Organism: Mellivora capensis; assembly: GCA_004024625.1. Lineage (NCBI taxonomy): Eukaryota > Metazoa > Chordata > Mammalia > Carnivora > Mustelidae > Mellivora > Mellivora capensis. The sequence continues at coordinate 47,068 of PISX010000571.1, forward strand.
GCCCAGTACCTGAGTGCCTGATGCCTAGTGGGTGCGATAAATGTTTGTTTCCTCTCCCTAAAAAGTAGTGATATGGGGCGCCTGGGTGGCTCAGTGGGTTAAAGCCTCTGCCTTTGGCTCAGGTCATGATCCCAGAGTCCTGGGATCGAGCCCCACATTGGGCTCTCTGCTCAGCAGGGAGCCTGCTTCCTCCTCTCTCTTGTCTGCCTCTCTACCTACTTATGATCTCTGTCTGTGAAATACATAAATAAAATCTTTTTTAAAAAAAAGTGATAAATACATATCCTATGCAATTAAGGAAAAGGTTATAAAGATGTTAAAAATTTCAGTAGACATTCTATTCCATTCAACTAGATTTTACCATTACTGAGAACAATAGTAACACTTCATATGATATTTATTATTTTAACAAATACTTATTTAGAGATTACAGAGTAATACCAAGGCACTGTGTTGCTAAGCAGTAAGTGAAATATGCAGTAAAAAATCAGTCCCAGGGCGCCTGGGTGGCTCAGTGGGTTGGGCCTCTGCCTTCGGCTCAGGTCGTGATCTCAGGGTCCTGGGATCAAGCCCCGCATCAGGCTCTCTGCTCAGCAGGGAGCCTGCTTCCCCCTCTCTCTCTGCCTGCCTCTCTGCCTACTTGTGATCTCTGTCTGTCAAGTGAATAAATAAAATCTTAAAAAAAAAATCAGTCCCACTCCCTGTCCTCGTGGAGCCTACCATCTCACTGCAAAAACACACTATTAATAAGTAGACAAGTGAACAAATATAAAGTCAGTGTCTTCGCTTGCTGGTGGGATAGCTAAGGAAGAAAGGATATTCTTAAACTTTTTTTTTTGTAGTGACAGTTATTTTAGACTTTCAGAATTTTATCTTTATTAGAAAAATGAAAGGTTACTGTTAAAATATTTCAGCATTGTTGTGCTCCACCTCAGCCACAACAGTGTCCTAAATGTATAATTATAAAAGGACACATGGTCTGACCCGTCCACCCGTAACTTCAGTGTGAGAAGCAATAACCACGGTGCGTGTCGTGTTTGTATCATGCTTTTGTGAAGACTACAAGAGCCCTAGAAGCGTATAGAAGCCCGGCCAGGTGCACAGCAAAAAATGAACACCAAGGTTACAGGCTAACCCATGCATAAAAATGAGAGCATGTTGCAACCTAATCCCAATTTCTTCTCCTTTTGCTTTGCAAATGCCCTCAATCTGGGAACAGCAGGCTATATACCCTGTAGAGAGAGACCCACAAGCGAGAGCATAGCCCCACCATGGGGAATGAAAACTGGCTAACAAGTAATAACATGCAGATTTCTAAACCCAAGGAGGCATAGTTTCTACCATATTAAAGGAAAAAAAGTGCAGTATGAAACACTGGATACAATTACTGTACAAAAGCCAGCCAACTGTGCAGCTCAAGGTCTGATTGCTTTCACTGTCCAAAATATACAATGGATTTTAGTGTGTTTATAAACTTATCTCGTTAGTGTACATTTTTAGAAGATGGGTCCACATACATTTTTTAAAGATGAGTTGGGGAAAGCGTTCTATAAATAGGTTATAGTGACTCCTTCTGGAAGAAAAAGAAAAAATAAAGTTATTTTCTAGGAGAAGAAACCTAGAATCTGTAACAGTGTATTATTTATCATGTAATACATATTATCACATTCTAATTAAAGAAAAAGTAATGAATGAATATTGGACAAATAAATCTGGGAAGAAGTGAGAAAAATGTTCTTAGAATTTATTTTTACATCAGGTTATCGAAGGTTAGAGAAGATTCTTAATTCTCCAGTGAAATGAAAGAACTGGGAATGTTAAAGACCTCTAACCATTTTTGGAGAAGAGTAATAATGAGTAAGGGAGAGCCTGGTTTTGATCAATTTATTATATGCTACTTGATTTAAAAGGAATTACAGATCCATTAAAGTACAAATAGTGGTCATTTTCAACTCCATGTCTTTTCTGAAAGGTACATTAAAAGACATATAGAATATTTTGAAAATAAAGAGAATTAGTTTTTCACAGCTTTAGCTTAAGCACTTTTTTTTTTACATGTCTCTGCTTTCATTTTAGTTCTGAAATAGAAGTCAATTTTTGAATTTGATATTATGATAACAATAGACTAGCTTTTTTTGATCCTTGTGTGTTTCATTTCTATAATAATAATAATAGGAAGAAAATACTATTTTAATATATTCCCTAATGAAGGGAAGAATGTATTTTAAACACATCTACATTAGTATTGTGGGATTAAAAATGAAGGTTTAATTTATCAATTAGATTTTATTGATTAAACTTTTTTTGGCTGGAATTCATGTTTGTCTTAAATTTCACTGTAACAAAGTTAGAATCATGCATTCTGAAAGTTGGACAGGATGATTGTAAGAGGAATCATTTATGGAGCATTTACTATGCTGCACTAAATGCTTTTTGTGGATTATCTCATTTAATTCTCAAACTGGCTCAGAAAAGAAATTCCCATTATCCCCGCTGTTGACAGGTTAAAAAACTGAAGCTTAGAGAAATTCAGTGACTTGGCCAAAAATGAAGTTATCTAATCCACGGGTTGGGGGGTAGGGAGAGGTGGTGGAGGAAGGGTTCCAATAGATTACAAGCCTGCTGCTTTGTGTAAATTTGGTTAGCTGGATGTTTTTCCTCTGAAACACCCATTTTTATGGGCTTTACACCTCATTCTCCCTATTGCTTTTATTCCACTGAGTATAACATTCATTTGAAAAAATGAATGTATTCAAAGCTAAAAACTATCCTCTAAATACTTTAACTGCATCCTTCAAAATTTGATATGTACCTACTTTCATTAGAATTTGCAATTCCATTCCAAGTATTTTGTAATTCTTTTGATGATATCCTTTTTAACCTATGTATTACTTAGAAGCATTTGTGTGTGTGTGTGTGTGTGTGTGTGTGTATTCCTGGTTTTTATTTTGGTTTGTTTTTAGGTTCTAGGGATTTTTAAACCTTCTTTTCTATTTTGACTTAATTTTTATTACATGATAGTCTAAGAACATAGTCCATGTCACTTCGATTCTTTGGACTTTCTTGAGACTTCTTTTGTGGCCTAGTAATGATCAATTTATGCTTATTAGGTGCTGTGTGGTTCCCAAAAATATTTATTGAACACACTCTTAACAGTTTTTAGTTTTCTTACTTTTTATTTATTTTATACTTTTAAATAGTACTCTTCAAATCTTTTATATCCCGGCTTTTCTTTTATCTGTGGAGAAGTTCGTGTTAAAATCTTAACACATTAATTATAGTTGTTGATGTATCCATTTTTCTGTACTTTTGCTTTATATTTTCCAAGGTCTTGTTATTAGATACTTACAAAGAGCTTTAATTTGTTTTAAAAGGCTTCCTCTTATTGAGCCAAAATCCTATCCCTAGAACTTCCATTTATTAAGCTAGTCTACCCATAGCACCCTCAACTGATTTTCTGCTACTCAAGGAGTATAAAAGATGTCTGTTCACAAGCCAGTTTGAGACCCGCGTTGCTCCGAGTCATGTATAAGGCCTGAGTTTAGAGTATAAATTACGTTGTTTCACAGGATAAATAAACTGCACGTCTTACAGTGTTTACTGAGGTATGTGAATTAACGATGCAGTGGTTCCTGGTAAGTGACCTTACCAATCAGGTAAATCTTAGGCCACATCCTGCTGATGACTTTGGAGGAAAATGTGCATATTTGAGGGCGGCTTTACTTGGAATGTTAGAAACCTATTGTAGGCTCAGTCACCGGTAGAGTAATAGGTGGGGAGAGTTAATGGGCTAAAAACAAGCTGTTTACTTCCCTCTCACTGATAGGGTCAAGCTCACTACTTTGTGTGTATGTGTTGAAGATTTTATTAATTAATAATTAATTAAATCGAGAGAGGGCGCATCTGTGTCTGCGAGTATGGGGAGGAACAGAGGGAGAGGGACAAGCAGGCTCTGTACTGAGTGCAGAGCCGGACATGGGGCTCCGGCCCAAGACCCTGAGCTTGTGATCTGAGCCAAAGTTAAGAGTTTTAGTAGAAACGGAGATAACAAATGTGACTCAACATGGTCTCTCTCCATTTATGAATACACAACAAACATGCGTGCACACGTTCATGCGTTCAAACAAGCATTTCTCTCATTTCCTTTGTATTCTTCAGACAGTTGCTTTCATCTTTGTTGCTCACAGGAATATTTTTCTTTAGTAAAGGCACATGACTCCTGTCAACCCTGATGGAGTTTATGTGTGTGTGTGCGTGTCTACAGTGCACACTGCGGAAGAACACAAAACTTATTCCTTTCCATGTCTGCGCTTTTGGGGGCAAAGAACAAATTCTACCGTAAAAACGTACTTTCATAAGCATGTCGGACTTCTGAACAAGTTTCTGTTGGCTTCAGGTGAGTCCATCAGATTTCAGATCATTGGGAGAAATTAAGGACTGATGTTGAGTTAACTGTGATAAGGGTAAGTGAGCTGTCACTCAGGATCACAGTGGCCTCCTTCATGAAGATAAATGCCTTATTAGATCGAAGACATCATGTCGTTTATATAGTCTGGTATAAATCACAGACGAGGGTGACAAACTGGGTCTCAAAGTTGACAGTAATTTATATAACTTAAACAATGATTACCAAGGATTATACATGTTTTGTGAAGAATAAAAAAACAATAACAATTATCTGTCTATGAACTACCCATTTTTCATTCTTCAGCCTGGCACATTGGGCTGTCGGTGCGTGTTTAAACTCTAACCTTCCGTCCAGTACCCGGGAAAGCAGTCAGTCTCTCATGCGTTGATGGCTGGATATCTTCCGTAATGCTTCTTTCACTAGAACATACTCTACAAATTGAACCCAAGGTTTTTTTTACATAGAATCATGGCATTTTAGATCTGGAAGAGACTACTTGGTAATCATCTATCTAATCTCTGTTTTACCAAAGAGGAAACTACGTTTTAAAGAGGCTAACGATTAGGTCCTCTATCTAGCAAGACAGAGCCAGTGTGGAAACCAAGACTGCTGCCCTGGGAGAGGCCTTCCCAGGCTCCCACTGCATACCTTCCCTCACCTGCATGATCTCTACACACTCTTTGAGTGCAAACCCAAACAGCTTTGCAGGAGGCCTGATCATGTCTCTTAAGCTTGTTTTAGTCAGGTTCTTCAGGTATGTATGTCTCTCTGGTCAATGTATTTTCGTCAGTGTATTCTTTTCCCAGAATGATTTGGGAGTAGTATGTTTTATAAAGAATTTCAGGGGTGCCTGGGTGGCTCAGTGAGTTAAGCCTCTGCCTTCAGCTCAGGTCTTGATCTCAGGGTCCTGGGATCGAGCCCCGCATCGGGCTCTCTGCTCAGCGGGGAGCCTGCCTTTCTGCCTGCTTATGATCTCTGTCAAATAAATAAATAAACTCTTCTAAAAAAATTTTCAAAGGGTTCCAAAAATGCTAACAATTATAACTACGAGTGACATACAATAAGTCCCTGAATTGATCTGACATATAACTAATTAGTTAGCTTTTTTGGCCTTTTTGTCCATGGTATTGATTTTAATATACTGCTAATGAAGAGTTAGCTATTGAATATCTATATTGGATGCTTTTATTCATTCATGAGTTTAGAAGCTGTGTGGAGGATACGAAGAGGAATAGGATATGATGCCTTTCCTTAGTAAGTAAATAATCTAGTTGAAAGGAGATTAGACACCCCCCAACAAAGTATACAATCCATAATCAAGTGGTGATTAGCAGGGACAGAGTTTGCAGGGGGAAAAAAAAAACAACACTTGGTTGGACTTGCAGTGGTTTGGAAGAAAGTCAAAATAATATTTGGCCGGCGCCATGGCCAAAGTGTTTTTAGAAGTCTATTCCAGACTGGGAGTATGTGCTGAAGTCCATTCTCCGAAAGGTCAAACCTTTATTGAGCTTCCACTATAATTAGTAGTGAAATAACTGTGGCCATTTTTAAGTGCAAATAGTTGACTTTTAAGTGAGTGACTTGGCAAATGAGATTAAGCTTTTTCATTTTGCCTCGAGTATTCGTTGTTTCTCTCCAAATTCTAAAGTAGTCAACAAGGCTAATGGTAATGTGGAAGTTCTAATATATGATCATTGAGGATGTTAGTGTGGTCATTACAGCAGTGGTAAAATGATATGCGGTGTTTTGGTTGTTAATGTAACATTTATCTGATTGATATATAAATCAATCAGAGTTGGGGAGGGTTTATATATCTTGTGTGCTGTTTATTAGAAAATCCTATATTCTATGCTTAATTACCTTGTTCTTGGAATCTATAAATGCATTATAATTAAACATAGCATCTGCCTTATAGATGAACACCAAGTTACCTGAGGGTGAGCTATCTTACCTAGAGCAGTCATTTCTAAAGTTCAGGAATTCCATAGTCTTAGTACTCTCCCTCTCTCTATATATGTGGAGATATATATATATATCTCCACATATATATATATATATCTCCACATATATATGCATATATATTTTTTTTTAAATGGTGATTTGTTTTTTCGAATGGTAATTTGGTGATCTTTATTTTTCTGCTGTCCATAAATTCTTTGACCTATCATAGAACTCTGACTTTTCAAGCAAAAGTGAATGTTAGAATGTTAGTTATGCTGTTTAAAACACTGTGGAGGGGCGCCTGAGTGGCTCAATGGGTTAAAGCCTCTGCCTTCGGCTCAGGTCATGATCCCAGGGTCCTGGGATCGAGCCCCTCATAGGGCTCTCTGCTCAGCGGGAAGCCTGCTTCCCCCCATCTCTCTGCCTGCCTCTCTGTCTACTTGTGATCTCTGTCTGTCAAATAAATAAATAAAATCTTTAAAAATAAAAAATAAAAAAAAAACACTGTGGAAACACCTGTTAATCTAGAATATTGTGTTCTGTTAGGGGAAGATTGTTGAATGCACAAACTATATTATACTTATGCTCTTGACTATGTTTCTGACTTTGAGTGGCAGCCTTTTTTTATGTTGGGCCCTACATAGCTTACTCCCAGACACACTAGTCTAGTGGGAAAGAAGGATTATACAGAGTAGTTGCTCAGGCTTGTAAAATTGGGATTTATAGGGGAATTGTTCCTTCATGGAAAGTTTTCACTTATAGAAGCCTTTATCCAACTTAGAAATCCATTTCTATAAATTGTTAGGGTATAGCTTACATTATATTTTAGTACAATGCTCTGAAAGATAAGCATCATTGTTGTCATGGTTAATTTTATAATTAAGTTATTGCATAGTAATACTCAGATTTTTTTTTATCAACAAAACATAGGGTTAACTGAGATCACAAGCTCTTCTCTCTATAGATGATCATTATCGTCATTGAAAGACATTTATGAATGCCCAAGAACACAGTTGGGCCTAGAGATTGTCACAGTTTAGGGGAAAAAAATCACTTGAGTTATCTAATCTAGCCCTTCTAATGAATTCACATCATTCTTACTAATATCTCATTTAGTTAATTATCAAATATAGCGATTATGCTTTGTACCCTTCCCTTGCAGGACACCTTGCCCGCCCAACTGTTATTACTAATTTATTCTTCATGTCTAACCTAAACTTTTCCTTCCTTAGTTTCAGGCCATTGCTCTTTTCTATACCATCTTCTGAGACTGAATAATTCCCCTAATTCATTTATATTGTTACCTTTAGAAGGTTTTTAAAGACTATGAACATTTATCCCCAGAGTCTTCACTTTTCCAAACTACATAAATTTCAGTTCTCTTAATCCTTACCTCACTCTGCCCCTGTCACACTCTCCAGTCCTTGGGTATTTTATCACACTCCTTGATATTTTCCATTCCAAGGGGATCACCTAACCAAGAGAGCTGCCTTTTGGGGAGGGAAGTGATAAAGCGTAAAATCTCACATAAACCACGAGAAGATGCCAAAGTGTTTATCTGATGTTGGTGTTGGTGATCATCTGGCGGGCATACCAGTGTAGGGCTTGTTTTGGCATATGTTGGGATATATGTGTATTTTAATGCCTTAATGTATTATGGCCTGTTGTAATTGAATGTCTATAAAGTAGCAGTTAAGAGGGTTTTACAGACCTTAGAAGAGATCAGAATTCTCTAGCCCCCTCTTGTGGTAAAAGAAAATACTACTTTGGGGCTTTCTTGGATTATCTGGTTTGGGCTGATGAGGAAGGCTAAAAATACATCAATTCTCAACATGTGAGCATAGAAAATGAATCAAAAAATTTAAAAATTAGATACACACATATATAAGCATATATATGTACCCAAGCACACATACACTTGGATATGAGAAGTTCCTGTTCTTTTATTAATGCCCTAAAACCTGAAAGATATTACTTTCTTACAACCGTCATTTCTGTATATTCTTATTACATAAGTTAGGATGAGGACAAATAAAATAAAACTATAATCTTGAGGGCTTTATTTCCTAAATATATAAATAAAGGAGGCTTGTATATGAGTTTTAAACCAAATTTATAGGTACTTTTTTCTTTGCCATTATAAACCCATGTGGTTAGCATTTCTAACAGATGTAAACAGATATCCTAAATCCCCTATAACATATTAATTTGACCGGTTTTGTAATTTATTATTGTAGCATTCCTTTTATGGTAGACACATTCAGATATTCATAAAGGCCTAGCAAGTAGCAAATAGCTGAAGGGAAGACTGAATTGGCATGCAAATAAGTTCATGTATCTTGCCTATGGAAAAAAGTTTCTACAGGCAGTACAAAATTATGTTTATTTTTCTAGGACACCACTGAAAGTAACACCTCTGTCTTGGAATAGTCGGTGTATAGAAAAGTACCAATGAGGAGTTGTTATTAATGTGCCTTACATGGCAACCCAGGAAGTGAAGACATTCAGATTAAACACTGCCCCTAAGTAATTTTTGTATTTGTTTTTTCTTTTTCTTTTTCTTTTTTAAGCTACTCTAAAATTTTGAGTAATGGTTTTAGGTAGCTTGCCTTCATGTTTAGGTCACATTCTAATGAAAATATGGGGTCCTATCTGGAAATTCTGAGAACTCTAGAAATAAATGTGGGACCATGCTTTTTAATACTAGATTTTTTTTTTCCTAAATGGGAATATTGAATGTTGCACCAATTGAGACATTGCAAGAGAGGAATGGCATAGACATAGCAGAACAAAATGAAAAGGGGTTGGTCACAGGTGAAACAAGTGAGAATATTATAACAATTTAAATATTAAATAGAAAACTGATAGTTTTTGAGTGATTCTTTTTTCTTCCCTACTTGAAGAGATGACAATTTTTTAAATAGGGAAATTTATTCATTTTGTGTGCTTCTTTCTTAAGATGTGTGAATAAAATTTAATCTCAGCTATTTATTAATTTGTGGTATTGACATTCCTCTGAGCATCTGAACACAAACACTAACAAACCTAAAGATAAAACCTCTTAAAAACAAAGTATGAGTCTTAATAGGAGTAGTCTGATTTTTACATTTTTTCAAAAAACAATGATTTGACATGACATTTTTGAGATTTATCTGTAATCAGGTTAGGTGATCATATACACCCCGATTTTCTGATCTGTGTCGGGTTTCTTAAGCAACTACTGGACCTGATTTTTTGTTTCTATGTACATGCTGCACTTTTCATGAGACTGACTAATTTGTGGATTTTCATAAACATTTTGGAACATTATTTTAAGTAGAGAAGCAGAAAATGACCCTTAGTTATACCCGCACCATTTACTAGCATGTATATTTCAGTGGGTTTGGTCACCAAAAAATTGTGACTGCTCTTGGACACACTTTCTTTGACTATTGATTTTAAATTATATGTACGTATTTTCACAAAGCTCTCTGAAAAGTATGTTCTTACTTAGAGATCTGTCTTTCCTTGGCTATTGGAAAAACATCTATTTAATTTTTATTTATTTTTTTAAAAGATCAATTCTAGAATAATTATATATTTACTTAAATCTATTAATCAGTTTAAGTTTGAATTCTTTAGCATTAAAATTAGGGAAATTATAACGATCTGTTTCTTGGATATTATAATTAATAACAGTATAATGTAGAAATTGTTTGCAAAAGTTTGACTTTTCTAACCATAAGGAGGTGTCAGAGGGTCTTTTGGAGTATTGTAGTCATTGTTGGTATAGGTTAGAAGAGATTTGCCTAGGAAATTATATCTGAGTTCTTATTGTCTTATCATAAATAATAACAATTTTCTTTATCACATTATTTAAGCTGAAAGGAAGGTAGATGACTTGTTCCTTCCTTGTCTTCTCTATATGTGTAAATACCTTCCGCTGTAAAGCAAGTATCTTTCTGAATTTTCTTAAGGAATACCAGGGCAATTCAAGGAGCTCTTCATATAAAATATTCTGCATGTTTTCTTCCCCCAAAATAACAAATCTATTTAAATTTGATCGTGTTGCTTTTTAAGTGTTTGCCTCTTCCTATGGAAACCATTAAAATTCACCTTCTTTTAGGATGAGAGGCATTAAAAAGGAGCCAAACAGAGAAGACTTTTACTATTTTTTAAACTTGTTCAAATCCCGCTTTTCAAAAAAAGCAGCTTCTCACTGCTTTTATATCTGTCCAATGGATAAATTATCAAATTTGTACTGTAATTTAATTCCAAATATGTTACCTTTGAGGAAAGAAATGTTTCATGTAGTGTTAAGGGACAGCCTTGCCAGTGGAAAACCTTTTTCGACTGTGTGAGAGGTCCCAGCTTTACCTAACTGAAAGAGAAAAATACATGCCTGAATAATGACTTGGCATATCAGACACAAGGAATTTAGAAGAGATATTGGAGAAGTTGGTATTAATTCCAGTTCAGTTAGGAAAACTAGGTTACTCCATGTCTAGCAAAAATACCTGGGGGCTAACTTGTGAAGGCGCATACATTCATAAACGTTTAAGATGTTTACCTTTCATAACTGATGGTGGCCTTCCTCTGGCATTTTTGCTGTTTCTTACATTCTTTTTGTTTGCTTGTTTGTTTTAAGAAGTTAGTGAAGGGGTACCAAAACTATGAATTCTGTTACGCTGAAAAGAAAGAAATTTTAAAAGAATAAAAAAACAAACGAACAAAAAAAGAAATTAGTTAAGGGGAAATCTCTGGAAAGGTGCAAGTGGTGATTTGGTAAATTCTGGCAGCTGAGTTAGTAACGAGGCACATTTTCGAGTCCCTTATGCTCACTACAGTGGGATATACCGTGGGTTTCAGTTATGACGGCTACAGTCTGACTCACTGTCCGTGGCAGAGCACACGGTCCCGGTCTCGCGCCGCAGAGGCCAGACCGAGGTAGAAACTTTTCCTGTAGAAAGTAGGCAGAAATTGAGTTCTGTCTGATTTAGTTATAATGTTCTCTAAACCCTTAACCAACTAATCATTCACAGTAATTCTAACATACTCTGTTTTCAGTCCAAGTGATAGAGGAGCAGGTTGGGTATGATTTTCAATATATGGCAAAGGTGTAAAATTAAGAAGAGATCTTTATGAAATTTTTTGCACACTCTGCTAAATGAATTACTGGAATTCCAATACGGAATTAGAAAAGCCTAAAAAGCAGTATGGGTTTTATTTTTCCCTCAATCCTTTCAGCTCTCATAAATGTCTCCATGAAACCTATATCTGCAGGGTTAGAAAAGATGATATCCTATAATATTTACCTGATCAGGGAGATTTTTAAAACATGGCATCTCAGTGTGAGATATTGACTGAGGTGGGCTGGCAGGTTTACTGGCCCAGCAGATACAGAAGAAGGTTTGCAGTAAATCCATGTGGTAAAAAAACCCCCGAGAAGTTTTTGATTAAGAAACTTTTACTATCCTTTTAAAATGAAATATGCTGGTCATTTTTTAAATGACAAAAGCAGGTATTTTATGTCATTGTCTGAGTCAGTTTCTGAAGTATATTTTAATGAGTTTGTTATATGGAAGTTTCTGGATTTCTAAAATGCTAACTTAGACCACCATCCAGCATATCCAGTGAATGTATAAAAAGAAATGATAAAAATAAGCCTATTCAGTAAAAATTAAGAATAAAATTTTATATCTGAAGCCAGGAAGCCTACATTCAGAGAAGGGTTAATAGTGTTATTCTTTTGGAAATGTTATCAGTAATTTAAAGCTGTAGTAATGTTACAAACTCTGCTGATTGGCAAAATTAAAGAAAAAATATTTTAAGATAACAAATGTAATTTTTAAAAATATCTGTAGTTTTTAAGACACAAACTAAAATTATGAAGTGGTTTCTACAAATGCATTACAGGTTACATTTCTATTTAGAGTTAGTAAAAGCAATGATTAATTTAAAACATAATGTGAAATGACTCTCTTAAGTGGTAAACAATTTTATTGGGCATATGAATTTAGAAATAATATTTTGTGTGGAAGTTCATAATTAGAGTAATTTTATATTTCATTGAGAATGAAATTTTGAAGTCTGTGCCTATTCCCTCAAAAACCACATGCTCACTGAATAGATTCTCCCCTTCCTTAGATGTTTTATTAACAAGTCCTTGAATTTTGCATAAAACCCAGCGTTCAATCCAACTAGACTTCTAAAAAGTCTTATATGATTGAGTATTTTAAAACTTTTTGATTTAATGAGGTAAGAACACAGGTTAAAAGAGATCCATGTCTCAAACAGATTTTTGGTTGCTGTTCAAGAAGAGCCATGTGTCCATATACCCTCCCAAATTAAACTTAATTTTTAAGAAATCCTCAACACCACAGTAACAAAAACTGCTCCTTAACTCACGGGGACCCTACGTTCTACTCCACAATTTCAGGAGAAACAGCTAAAACAGTCGGCATCATTCTTCACCTAGATAATGCTTTCTCTGCAGCTAATAGCTCCTTGTTCATCAAGGAAACGAATGTGCGCCGAGGTGACATGCTCTTCACCCACTGCTCTTTGTTCCAGGGTCCCTCGGACTGATTATGTCAGCCTCAGCACTGACAAATAACCCCCCAAACTTTAACACTATGTTAAATTGAGTTATGAGGTTTTAAGGTTACACTCCTCTGGCTGAAGGTTGATTGTCTCTGAGAGATAAAGGAATCATGCTCAATGATAACAGAATCCTTTATCTCTCGCCATGGGATGATCCCAGTTATTGAACTCAGAGCTCTCTTTATTTGGTGCCTTGGTGTCTCTCTCTCTCTCTCTCTCTCTCTCTCTCTCTCTCCCCTTCCTCTGGAATGACTGGGTACTAGATTGGTTTTCAGTACTCTTCACTTCCTCCCTCAGAGTTAGCTCAGAAAGACCCACAAGTAGCAGATGAAGGAACAAGACAACTCCAAACAGAGCAGCTCCTTGAAATACACTGTCACCTAGGGTGTACCAACTGCTAGAAGCAAGAGACTTGGTTCTTATTTGCCCTACTCTTGGCAGCATGAATGTGTAAGAGGGTCTGAGGATGCAAAATGTTTCCCTTCTCCTTCCTGCAGCCCTCCAATTTCTCATGCATGTGTTTAATCTCTGTTAAAATAAAAGTTGTGATATTTGGATTATGCTCTGAAGGCATATATTTCAGACTTGTTGTCCAGGCATAATTTTAAGTTACAGCCTCTCTTGGTGACCGTGATGGGGTGACAGCTCTGTATGCCAGTCTTTGCAGTTCCAATCCAGCATGCTACTCCTTAAATGTCTTTGTAATACTTAAAACTACCGAGTGATGGCAAATTAAGACCTGTCTGATGAGTTGTGAATGCTCAATTTTTTCTCTATATCTTACAAACTTAGGATAACTGTTATGAGTAGAATTGATAATACCACAGTGGAAAAGTTTACTTTAGCTGCATCCTAGGAATACCAGAGAAAGCCCTGTTTGGGGAGAAGTGTTTAAATAATGCATAACACCATCCTACAAAAGGTTTACTAGCCTGACCTTCATTACCAGCAACAATCACTAATCATCTAACTATGCTGGATATATGGCACTCTCTAAAGTGAATTCATAGTACCTGCCTCTATAATAAATTTGTTGAACTCATACCATATGCCAGACAGCTTTTTTTTTACATACATTATCTCTAATCATCATTACCACTGCACAGCATAAGTATTATTATTCCCATATTACAGATGAAGAAACTGAGCCTCGGAGAGATTAATTTGCCCAAAGCCCTCAGCTTATTAAGTCGATCTCAACAAGTCTCTATGCATCCAAAGCCCATAATCTTTCCGACATGGCACACTGCCTCACAGAAAAAAACAACCTCTGTTGTTATTCCCTCAAATACTTTGTATCCTGCTGAAAGGGAAAAGTAGAAGTTCTGGACTTACTTGAAAAAAGGTAGGTGCTCTGGGAGCACCTATCCCCTGCCAGGCATTGGCTAGGCATTTCCACAATTTCATTTAATTGCCTTTTAAGTCCAATATTCCAAAGCTAAAGGGCATCTAATTTCAGAGCTCATATCTACACCACATGTCTAACAAGATTGTAGAGGGAGAGGAATGGTGCTCCCGCACCATAATGCTCTTCAAACAAACTTTCTTCAATGATGAAAATGTTCCGTAATATTCATACTAGTTAATGAAACAGCTACCACCAGACTTGAAAATGAGCACTTGAAAATGTGACTTGCAAGACTGAGAAACTGAATTTTTAAAATTTATTTAAATTTAAATATACCTTTAAATGGTCTCTGGTAGCCAATGGCTACCATATTGAAAAGCACAGCTCTCAAAAAAATAGAGGCTTCTTGACTAGCTAATCAAGACAACCTGGAAATAGTATTTCAGAAACTCCCTGAGAGATGGATTGGATGGAAGTTGGGTGGCAAGGGAGAGAGGAAAGGAAGGCTCAGGCACAGGCCGTGGCTGAAGAGGAGGTCAGGGGTGTGAGGTACATAAGTAGGCAGGAGAGTTATCAAGTGAATTTATGTGAGAAGCCCAGGGAAAACAGGATGTGGAGTGGAAGGGAAGTTGGCCTGGCAAAGTGCTTTGAAGAAGAGCATTAGAACCCATAGTTAATGGATTTGCACAGATTGAAAGGTAAATAAAATCAGCATTTTTTTTTCAGTATTCACCAGCTATAAATCGTTACTCATCATTTTGATGAGTGGCTTTGGAGTGGGTTGTTTAAATGGCACTGTGATGTTTGAGTGTGATAGAAGCTTGCAAGGTCCTCCTCCTACAGAATTCACAGAGCTCCTGAGTCACAGGGCTGTAAGTTTCTGGGGCGTGCCTGGGAGGCTGTCATTCATTCCTTCACAAGTACTCATTAAGTCATACATATCATCTTTTTGTTTTGTGTTAGTGCCATATCTAACCTTTCTCAAAAAACTGATTCTTTAAGACATTAAGATATTTTTTCATTATGAAACTATTTAAGCCCCTGCTAATATCACTATTTGGTACATGCTTATAGTACTTTACAGTTTAAAAATCTTGTTTGAATGCATCAACCCATTTAACCCTCAGAAGTCTCATGAGGTGAGTGGTGTGTTTGACTGATGAGGGGGTGGGAACTGAGCCAGGGATTTGTTTGGGTTCACGTACCTCTCATGTGGCAAAGCTAGAACCAGACAGAAGCTAGGCAATTGCAGGGTCTGAGTTCTCTGACCACACTCTTGCCAAGGTTGTTATTTTGGCCTTCAACTTCCTCTACAGTGATGAGTACAGATACCCCAGTGAGCTGTAATACTTTCGTGTGTGGGTTTTCACTTTTCAAATTAAGAAACTAAGGCACATATAATCAGTAGTATTGTAATAACATTGTATGGTAACAGATGGTAGCTACACTTCTGGTGAGCATAGCATAACATAAAAAAAGAAAGAAGAGAAACTGCCGCACAAAATAATGTCAGACATGAGTCATCAAGCCTTTGGGTCCACCTGGCAATTTGCAGGAAAAACAGGACAGAAGAATATGTGAAACTGTGAGTATGCAATTAGCAAAATTTGGACAATGGAAAACTCTAAACAATTGAATATCCCAGGTTCTTCAATGAATAAATTATAAGGAAAAGTAAGGGATGAAAGGCAAAGAGATTTATAAGCCATAACATTTTTTTTACATGGGCAAATTTTTTAAAAGGAAAGAAAAAATTAAGGTGCAGATATATTGGAACCCCAATCTGAAAACTAGGATTTATTTTCTGGTCTACCACTTAGTATCTTGAGCTTTATGCCTTTCTGTACTTAAGTTGAAAGAGTGTTCCATTAGTTTCATATTTAGCAAACACTTTGGAAAATACATATTTAAACATTTCAAAAAAGAATAAGTGGTAGTTTCTCTTTTGTATGCTAACCCTAACGGTCTATTCTGAATGGCCATAAAAACCCTTGCCCACCCAGTCTTCTTATCACACACCTTGTGGTCATCACTCAAAACTGTTCTTTGGAAAGAAAGCATTTTGGACTGAGGAGCTTCGTAATAAGTTACGAGTGTTCTGTAAATCTTGATAATGCTTGAGTTTATGGCCATCGGAACAAGGAATAATCTAGAAAAAACAGTAAGGAGAAATTATTGGATATGTTATTAATGTTCTGCTCTAAATTCTGATCTACAATCAATATAAGAATGAAAACAAACATAAAAAAAAGATTTCAAGCATAAAAGGAATGAACTTATACTGAGTTGCAACATCCCAAGTGTTTGAATTTGCTCTGGATAAAACATTTAACACAAAATCAGTTCTTCACTTACAAGGGTGCTGAGTTTGCAGGAAAAAATTTTTTTTCCAATGAGAGACAACCTTGCAGATGTCATTCCCAATCAATTCTGAAGCTGCTCTGAAGAGCCTGAGCCATTTGACCTGTAGAGTTTCCTACAGGCTATGATAGTTTATTTTGGTTTTTATCACCTCTATTTCCCCACCTTTGAAACAAATGAAGTTATCAAGGTTTCGAGAATAATATGGGACAGGAAGATTTTGACAGGCGTACTAATTAGTCTGGCTCATGCTAAAATAAACAATACATTTCCCCCCCATTATTAGAGGGTTCTAGCAACATGTATATACAAAGGTATTCGTATTTTGGGTTGTTTACAGTAAAAGTGGAATTATTGATGCTTTACACCCTTGGAAGGATTAGGAAGTCTTATAAACTTAGTTTAACATGACTGTTTTTAAGTTTCTCCATATTCGACTTGGTTGGAACTTGCAGATCTTGGTTCTTTGCATACAGAGATAAGGTGTGTGTGCGTGTGTGTTTGACAACACAAAGCGTGTTTTGTGTGCATTAATGAACAATTTCCTTTTTTAAAGTGAAAGCAATTTGTAACATGAAGACTTTTTTTGCTTATAAATATCTGGTAGAGCTTTTGAAATAGAAGGTCAAAGTTTGGAAATGGGTGCCTTGTTTTCCCTTCCATAAAGATCACTAATGAGCACTTCCCACGAGATTATACTTTTAAAAATCAGGATGCTTCCTATCTTTGTTTAACACCTGCAGATTCTTATATAGATCATTATATCAAGAATTGAAATCTGATTTATTATTAAAAAATTAAAATATTTTAAAAAAGAATTGAAATCTGAAATCAAACTTGCAGCATTTTCTGTAAAAAAACAAAACAAAACATGGAAAGTTGTGATGTAATCTATACGTTCTTCCAGCAAACATCTGTTGATACCTGATGTATGTCAGACATAACCAAGCACTGAGACTACAGCAAGGAATAAGACATGACCCTTAGCTCCAAAAATCACACAGTCTATTGGAAAGACAATATTTGAGTGAGTAATTTGACTACTTAGAAGTAAACACTGAAGGGGGACCTGGTTGGCTCAGTCAGTTAAATGTCCAACTCTTGATTTTGGCTCAGGTCATGATAGGGTCATGAGATTGAGCCCCACATCAGACTCTGCACAGGGCATGGAGACTGCTTAAGATTCTCTCACCCCCTCTCCCTCTGCTCCCTACCCCAGCCCTACTCTCTCGCTCAAAAAAAAAAAAAAAAAAAAAAGAAGAAGAAGTAAACACTAAAAATGACGAATATAGGGACGCCTGGGTGGCTCAGTTGGTTAAGTGGCTGCCTTCGGCTCAGGTCATGATCCCAGCGTCCTGGGATCAAGTCCCACATCAGGCTCCTTGCTCGGTAGGAGCTGTCTGTCTGTGCTCTCTCTCTCTCTCTCCCCCTCTCTGACAAATAAATAAATTTAAAAAAATTAAAAATGACAAATGTAAATAGTGTTATAGGGCATAGTGAAGGATGTATCTAGGAAGGAAATGAGATCAGGGAAGGCCTCTCAGAGGAGGTGATATTTGAATTACGTCATAAAAGATCTATAGGAATTTATCAGACTGACAAGGGTTGGGCAGCAATTAGTGAAAATATTCAAGGTTGGGCAAAAGTATAGAAAGTGGCCACACACTGCAAGTAGATATATTGGTTAGTGTAATATTTCCAGAGGGAAATATGGGGGAAATGTAACAAAAACTTTCATTGTAAATGCCCTTTGACTTGATAATTCAACCTTAAATGTACTTTAAGAAAATAAATATCCATAAATATGTTTAAAGTTATTCATTGAACACTTGTTTATAAAAGAACAAAATTGGAAATAGGCTAAAAGTCTAAGTTACTAGCATGCAATGGAATATATGCAACCATTGGAAGTGATGTTTATAGAAGAATATTTAATGAGTGGAAAGATGTTCATACTCTATTAAATGAAAATACAAGGTTATAAGACATCATATACAGTAAGTTCTGACTTTTTGGAATAGATGTCCATGTGTGCATAGCACTCCAATGTTCATAGCAATGATCACAATAGTGAAACTGTGGAAGGACCCCCGTTGTCTTCAACAGATGAATGGATGAAGAAGATGTGGTCCATATATACAGTAGAATATTACTCAGCCATCAGAAAGGATGAATACTCACCATTTGCATCGACATGGATGGAACTGGAGGGGATATGCTAAATGAAGTAAGTCAAGCAGAGAAAGACAATTATCATATGGTTTCACTCATATATGCAACACAAGGAAGAGCATGGAGGACCATAGGGGAAGGGAGAGAAAACCAAATAGGAAGAAATTAGAGAGGGAGACAAACCATGAGAGACTCTGGCCTCCCAGGAAACAGAGGGTTACAGAAGGGAGGGGGTGGGGGAATGGGGTAGCCGGGTGATGGGGTGATGGGTGTTAAGGGGGGCATATGTCGTGATGAGCACTAGGTGTTATATTCAACTAATGAATCGTTGACTACTACATCAAAAATTAATGATGAAAAAAAAAAATTTTAAAAATTGATGTATTATATGTTGGTTAACTGAACATAATAAAAAATAACAATTTTAAAAAAGAAAAAAACTATAATGTTCTTCACCATAGTATTTTGATGTGTTTTTATTTCTAAATTTTCTATAGTAGAACATTATTCTTATAATTAAAAAAAAATAATAAAAATTATTTTTCAAAAATCTTGAAAATGTGCAGAGCTCTAGACCCGAAAGTTCCACTTCTAGGAATTT
Source organism: Mellivora capensis (assembly GCA_004024625.1). Taxonomy (NCBI): domain Eukaryota; kingdom Metazoa; phylum Chordata; class Mammalia; order Carnivora; family Mustelidae; genus Mellivora; species Mellivora capensis. Next base: position 66,481 of record PISX010000571.1, read on the forward strand.
ATTCTGAGGAAATAAGCCAATACAGCTCCTGGAACATCAAGTAATTGGAAACAAGCTAAATGTCTAATTACATGGGACTGGTTTAATAAATTACGGTACACCATATGACAGACTGCAGTGCAGCCATTAAAAGTCATGTTGCCAGTAGATGAGTCATTACTGTCATAGGAAAATGTTCATGATACATTAAAGGGAAAAAGCAGGATACGAAACAGTGGAAAGGACATATACCAAGATGTTGATAGTGGGTTTCTCTGGGTTATGGTATTAAGTCTGTTTTGTTTTGTTTTTCCTTTCATGCGTGTGTGTATTTCCTAAGTTTGATGGTTTGAGCGTGTTACTTTTTTAAATGAAATGTTATTGGGTTTTGTTTTTTTTAAATGAAAGGTCATTTGTTTTTTTAATGAGAGGTCTTTTTTTTTTTTTTAAGATTTTTTTTTTAATTTATTTGACAGACAGAGACACAAGTAGGCAGAGAGAGAGCCTGACGCGGGGCTCGATCCCAGGACCCTGGGATCATGACCTGAACTAAGGCAGAGGCTTAACCTACTGAGCCACCCAGGCGCCCTATAGAGGTCATTTGTTTTTTAACGAGTGTGCTGTTGTGACATTAAGCAAGTATCAATAATAGCTGAGGATGCCTGAGAGTCCACAGTGACCTGAGTATGTAGACGGAGCAAACGGCAAGCACAGCATGTTTCCGTAAAGGGCTGGATGTCCTACAAAACATGCCAGCCAGACCAGAGAGAACTTCTCCATCCTGTCCCTGGAGCAGTGTTAGAGTAACAGACAGCCCACCATCTACGGTCCCCTTTGGAATCTGCTCTAGCTACCCACCATCTCTCCCAACCCTTCTGTTTTGTCCAGGGCTTCATATGTGTCTCCTTCTTCATCCTACTCTCTTTTGAAGGCAGTGATAATGCCTAACCCAGTGTTGTGGTTTTGGTTTTTGTTTTTTCTCCTCCAGCCTCCGCAACCGGCATGGTACTTTTCACATAGGAATGCTCAATAAGTGCTTGTTAAACAAATCTTTAGATAAATAAATTTAAAAATAAAAGTCGAAATGCTTTTTATCAGAATGCTTCCAATTTTGTGCCCTGTCTGCCTGTAGAAGCTCATTAGACTAATGTCTTCAAGGATCACTCTCTAATGATCTAAGTGAGAAACTTTTCTTTGGTTTTAATTATTGAATGTCCATAATCCATTAAGTATAATTTAGATTCTGTGAGTAAAATTTCTTGTATATTTTCCCAGTACTAAAAAAAACATTAGCTAACACTTAGCTACACTGGAGCTCATCTGCCATATCTTGGCCCAGGAACTGATGCAGTCTTGGGAAGCTTTTCTGCAATTTGTCCACATTAACTTGATTTTTTTTTTCTCTTGCTTTGTTTTACTGTTGCCTGAAAATGTAGCAATTTCACTGTCTTCCCTCTTCTAAGCTGTTACGGGTTCTACTAATTGTGTATCAGCATCCATTTTATTTCTTACTTACAGAACACTGATTTTGTCCTAGTGGCCTTGTGCCCAGCTGGAAACACTAGCCTTAGACAAACCTGCAGGGCAGAGGCCATGAGACTCCGTTCTGGCCATCAAGGTGTAAGGTGAAATCTCCAGAGGAAATGTCCATTCCTAAATAAGAAAGCTGAGAAAGTTGTTTGCCCCTCTTGTCTTCACCCTTCCTTTTGTCCCTTTACCTTCCTCTTGCCTAGAATACAGACTTGTTGCCTAAAGCTATAGCAGCCATTGACTCAGAGAGACTGTGACTTGCCCTAGCCATAGCCAATAAGTAGCAAAACCAGAAGGATGTAAATATCCAGACGACTCCTTCTGTTATACCTTGTTATACCTACCAGTTATACCAGGAAAGACTATCCCTGTCCTCAAGTGGATTACAAATAGATTTTTGTGCAAATATAGTGAAGATAGAATGTGGTAGTTATATAATGTATTAAGGACTATTAAAGGTAATTATATAATGTATTAAGGAGTATTAAAGGAGTGTAAGATCCATCTTGAGTGGGAAATTCTACAGAAACTTTGGGAAGGGAGTGGGCCTTGAAGTACAGTCAACAGTTGCAAATGGAGGAAAGGTAATTCTGGGCAGATAATGAAACATGAGTGAAGATATGAAAAGAGACTTTTTTGGGTAAAGTTTGGTAGTTGAATGTGGCTGGAGCATATGCTGCACGGGTGGAAACAGAAGGAGACAAACCTGGAAAATAATTTGGGTATGGATTGTGAAGACTACATTTCTTTTTTTTTTTTTTTTTACTTTTTTTTTTACATTTAAATTCCATTAGCCAACATATAGTATATCATTAGTTTCAGATGTAGAGTTTAATAATTCATCAGTTGCATGTAACACCCAGTGTTCATCACATCATGTACCCTCCTTAATGCCCATCAACCACTTACCCCATCCCCCTATCCACCTCCCTTCCAGCAGTTTGTTTCTTATAGTTAGTGAAGACTGTGTTTCAACTGTATTTTGTAGGTGGTAGGCACCTATGAAAAATAATTTTTAAATTGTGAATTAACATAGATCTGTTTTGGGAAGAAGGAAACAAGATTAGGAGATTCTTGCCATAGTGTTGATGAGCAGTGGTGAGGACCTTCCAGTGTCATTGGTGGAGGCAAAAGAGAGGGATGGATTCAGAATGGATTTTACCTATAAAAATGATGAAATAGAAGGGTGAACTGGGCACTGAAGATGACAATGCTATATTGTTCCTTGAAATTTTTTAAAAATAGGGTGGCTAACCATCTATCTTGAATGAGTTGCATATTTGTATCTAGGAAAGTAAGGAATTGGCCATACGATTTCTTGAGGGACCATTCTCTGCCTTTGGGCAAATAAAAAACATGTATAAATGGGTAGCTCATTCTGCAATCTGGTTGGATTACTAATCATCTAAGTCTATTGCTTTTTTCTTTCCATCTTGTAGACTGCTAACTATATTACCAGTTAGTATGACATCCTCTAAAAAAAAAATCTGGAGAAATTCTGAGACCTCACATGCCAACGTTCCTGTGATCTGGATGCTTGTTACTGGCTTGGGTAGCCTATGCCTGAATACATAGATTTCCACAACAAATAGAAAACATTGGATGTGTAATGAGTTCAGTAATCACTGACTTCTCCTCCTCCCTGGCCAGCATGATAACCGTTGAATAAGTCTTCAAGTATCTGTGACTTTTATTTATTATTGTTCTTTTCCCCTCAACTTTATTGAGGAATAATTGACAATATAATTATGTATATTTAAAAGTATACAATGTGATGATTTCATATACATATGCATTGTGGAATGATTACCAAGATCAAGATAATTAACATATTCGTCACCTTACACACATAACTCTCTCTCTCTCTCTCTCTTTTTTTTTTTGTGCTAAAAATGCCAAAGATTTACTCCTAGCAACTTTCAAGTATATGATATCATGTTTTTTTTTATTGCTCTTTTAACTACCATTGTTATTGGTAAGAAATCCTGTTTCTTTTGATAAAAAAAAAACTTGCACTATTTTTTTCTTTCAACTGTGTTTCCTTTGTCTTAAGATTTTTAAGAGAGGGTTACTTTCTTTTTTCCCATCCAAGTACTAACCAGGCCCGAGCCTGCTTAGCTTCTTTTCTGTACTTCAATCACTGTTGCTATTTTTAGGATTCACAAAGTCCAGCCTCAATATGTTTTTTTCCCCCAGTAAGTTATTTTTATTTAATATTTATAAGTGTGCTGGTCACTATGAGTTTTTACTATGCTATAGATTCTTTTTTTAACTTTAAAACATTTTTATTTACATTCAGTTAATTAACATGTAATGTATCATTGGTTTCAGCCATGTTATAGATTCTTATAGAAACCTTATTTCCAGAATAATCAAAGGAAAATTTTACTTTTGGAAGACATCCTTATCTAGAAGTATCAGTTTAATTTTAAGGTAATATTATTGATTTATTTAGGTCCCAGAATTGATTTAGAGGCTTTTTAAGGTATACAAAGAGTCAATAAGATCATTTAATTCATACTTAAGGCCAAGTTTTTCCTGATGACATGTTCTTGAGTTACTGTGTGGTTATTTGGTTCAGGAGAGACTCTTTGCTGGTATAATCAAAATCACTGATAGAAACCCATCCTTCTTTCCTTTTGGCTTGATTTTTGTTCCTGGGTTATCTTGAATGCTTTTGGATCTCTTATCTCATGAAATATCCTGATAATTTTTCTCCTCAGTTTTGTTTTGTTTTTGTTTTTTTTACCTGTTGATTACTAGAAGACCTACTAGAAGGTCTACCACTAGAAGACCTTGGGTTACTTGTCCATTTGGTAGATGGTGTTTATATAAGGGATATTTTAGATACTTGGTCATAAGCTTTCTTATTAAATCTTCAAATTTCTATTAATAGGCAAGGGTATTCTCAAAAATAGTATTCAGAATTTTAGTTCTGTTCAAGTTGTGAGGCACCATCACTGACCACCATGATCTGCTGCAGTTTCTTATGTCCAAAATACACTGGTGGAAAAAATGATTGGCTTCTCCAAGTTTGTCATTGTTTTCCCGGTTGGGAAAAGGCTTTATCTGTTCTTTCCTATTAGCTTAAATATATTTCTAGTTCAAATTTAAAATTGTCTGCTCCAGGGCTAGGGAAATAGTATGATAGGTGAAGACCTTTCTCAAAGGAGAGTCCTCTGGAGGGGACAGGATGTGAGGTTTATGGCTGAAAATGCTTCTACAGTGGACACTGGGACCTGAAGGGGACTGGAAACTACTGAGACATGGCTCTAGTTTCAAACTCCTGATTACTTGCCTGCCTTTTGCCATTCCAGTCTACTTATTTTATTATTATTTTTTTTCACTCTGTCAGAGAATCATCAACAACAAAGCTCACGAATTCATTTGTTCTAGAGACTTTCTTTCTTTCTTTCATTACTTCCTTCCTTCCAGCTTTCTTCCTTCCTTCCTTCCTTTCTTCCTTTTCTAGGGAATTTCTATCAAAAGACTATTCTTACCACTCTGTGGATTTATGGTCTCCTTCAAACATTAAAGGTTCATATATCCTTTTTGTCTCCACTTCAAGATGATTATTTTTATTAAATTGTGAATACTTGGGTCTTTGAAAACATGGAAGCTAATAATAGAAAACCTTGATTTTTTTTTAAAGAAAGCAATGATTTTTAAAACATCAGTTGCTAGTACAAATACAACCATTTGTATTATACCTACATGATTCCAAACCTCTGAGAGCCTAATAGTGATGGTGATGACAGCAGATTGTGGAAGTAGTTTAGTGTGTCAGAAGAGCCAAGTGAATGAAGATAGCAGCCTTGATGTAATTTTAAGTGGAACGCCTTAAGTGGGCCACCCAGCATGAAATCAGAGTGAGCCAACATCCTGCTTTGGGTAGAAGATAATTGCCATTTGAGGTAAAAAAGAAATGATGTTCTTGACATAGAATTGCACCATTAGGTGTATTATTGGATTTGGGTGGCTGAGAGTAGAGCTTTCCTCTGAAGCATCTGTTCACTGTCAGGGTCACATGGCAAAAGGGATGGACCAGTGGTCTGTTTCAATATGGCAATTCCTACATAAGACTACAGAAACACAAATGCCTTCCTAGGCCATTATGAATTATGGTGATGAATATGAAATCTAAAAATCGTTGTTTTTGCTAGTGCATCATATTGCAAGCTCATTTGCCCTTCTCTGTTGCCATCAGTTCTTTAGCAGTATTACGCTTTTGAAAACTTTCCTTTTTACTGATACTTGTATTTGGGATTATTTTTCTCCCAGACCTGTTGATCACAATTTTTTTTCTTGATTGAATTCCATTTTATTTTACTCTTTCAGTTTCTACCTTTATGCTAGCTTTTGATTGCTTCTCTGTTTTTGTGGACTTCTATGATATCTTCTAAGTTAATGTCTCATGAGAGGAATATTTGTTTCGGGCTTGGTCATTAAGAAGCCTAAAACACATAAGGATCCTAAAAAACCCAACTCAGTTCTTATTTGAAGTATTATAATTCAAATAAGAAGAGACCTTAAGAAGTTATTTATTTCAGTTCCTTTAATTTATTGACAATGATACTAAGAAGCAGAAGTGCTAAGTGACTTGCTTATTATCATTTGTCTTCAAGTTTTATCTAATTTTTGGTACATGACAATTATTCATGCCCAAGTACATTTGAATTTATTTCAAAAGAAGATTTTTATGGACATTTTATATGAATATATATACTGATCCAAGTATAGAATATTTTGCTTAGTCTGAACAATTTGAGCCCTTTCATTTCATCATCCTTAAAGTTTTTCCTATTGCATAACTTGATTTAAGTTTGTTCAGTACAGTATATATATCTCTACTAGGCATTATTATGTAAGTGCCATGTTTGTGATATTTCTACTTCTGTTGAGAATTGACCTTTAAAAAAGAAATGAAGGTCATCTGATAATTTTAGTCTCTATTTTTGTTCATCATTCTTTTATCAACATTGAGATAGTTTTTCCTCCATTATCATGCAAGGAATTGGTGATTTTTCATAGATTCATTTCCAGTCTGAGTCTTTTTTCTTCATTCAGCCTTGTCAACAGATGAATGCCCATGAACATTCATCTGAGTGTAGAGTCAAGGATCATCGTTTAGGGTAGCTCCACGGGGCTGGCAACCCTCACTCTTGCATGAGCAGCTGGACCTCAATTTGTCATGACCAGGATGTGACTGTCAGTCCCACCCGCAATCTGGAGGCTGGGCACCTGCTACATGCTGGAAGTGGTGAGGGGTAAAATAAAGGATTAGATTGGGATTTTTCCCACAAAGGCTACTAGGGGAGACAAGATCTGTATGCAAATAAGCATGATACAAAAGAAAGAGTAATAGGTACCATAAAGAAGATGTGGTGGTAGTATAAGGGAAGTTGAGAAAAGAGAGAGCTGATTTTTAGCTGATAGTTTAGCTGACGGTTCATGTTAGTGTGGTGGCCTCTGTTATGTAAACATTCCTTTGAGGTTCATTTTCAAACAAATAACAGGTGGAATGTGTGTCAGTTGCTTTGACTGTTCTTCATTCATTTATCATTGAGGACCTACTGTCTGCTGGACCTTATACTAGTTTGTTGGGGACACAGGGATGAAACCGACAAAGTCCCTAGCCACATGGAGCTTACATTTTACTGGGGGAGATAGATAGTATAATGTCAGGCCATGGTAAATGCTCAGAAACAAACAAACAAAAAAAAAGACTAGAGGGCACAGAGACAGAAAATGACTGAAAGGGGATGGCAGTGGGACTCTTTGGGACAGACATCTAAATGCAGTGAGAGATCACACTGCGCCATGATCTGAAGGAGAAGCGTTCCAGGCAGAAGGAACAGCAGACGCAAAGCCCGGGAAGTAGAAACCATCTTGAAGAGTTCAAGGAATAATTAAGAAGCTTGTGTGGCTAGAGCTAAGAGAGTGAGACAGAGTGAGGCAATGAGGTTGAAGAGGCAGAAAGAACTGAATCCTGGAGGGTCTTTGAAGCCATGGTAAGGTATAATTTATATTTCTAATAGATTTCTCTAATTACTCTTTGTAGACTTGATTAAAAGGGACATAGGAGTAGAAGAGGGGAAAGACCAGAACAAGATGTACTAGAAGATCTACACAGACAGGGAGAAAATAGTAGAATGTGCGCATGTGTGTATGTGAAATTGAGTTTTTCTTTTCTTTTTTTTTTAAGATTTTATTTATTCGTTTGAGAGAGAGAGAGAAAGCGAGCACAAGCAGGGGGAGAGGCAAGGAGAGAGAGAGAAGCAGACTCCCCACTGAGCAGGGAATCTGATGGAGGACTTGATCCCACGACCCTGGGATCATGACCTGAGCTGAAGGCAGATGCTTAAACATCTGAGCCACCCAGGTGCCCAAAATTAAGGTTTTCTAATATTAATGGATTAGTAGTAGCATGTGTATATAATTTATAAATTAATATACATATATTTTTGTGTCTAATAAAAAATTTCCAATGGGGCAATCAATTTTTAAAAGTTTGAAAACTGCTGTTCTAAGTGAAAGATGGTGGTGGCTGTTAGTTGGCTTCCAACATCTTTTCTTTGGAAATGTAATCATTTTTTGTGTGCTTTTATTCTTTTTCTTATCACTATGTAGCAGTGGCTCTTTATGCCATAAAAATGAGCATGCACAGGCAAGCACACGTGCACATTTGCATATAATTTCAGGGTGTTCACAGATACCACATTAAGAATCTCAACTGTGGAGGATCATTTCACAGCACCCCCTTGCACCCCAGGGATATAACATTTGTCCTTTCTTCCTGAATACTCTACTCCAGCATTTCTATCCATGTTTGTGTCAGTCCTAAAATTAGGTTGACTGGAAATTTCTAATATATTCCTCAGACCTAAAATTCCCACCTGCAAGTGAGCCAATTTATTCTAGTTATATTTTGCTACCCATCCATTTTGACATCTTGACATTTGAACTATCTTGAGGTTCAGAATAATGCCAAATCCACTTCCGAATGACTACCCTATTTCTCTGTTTTCTGGAGTGTTGCCTGGTAGACCAAAATTAATATGTATTGATAAAGGTCCTTATGATAGCCAAACACAAATCAGAAGTAATGTTTTTTATAAATAAAGGATGTGATTTTTAACATGGATCCCAGCCATCTGGTTGTAATGTTGCTATCTCCTCGAGGAAGTTCTCTGACACTCTTCTGTGCTTCCTTGGCTGTACCTCAGGCCTTTGGGCAGAAATACTTTTTCAAGTATTCTGTAGAGTACATTATAGTTGTTGTACTTTTATAAATGAAGGAAGGTAGCAAATTTGAACTCCTTCCTTTAGAAATTCTTCCTAATGGCCCAGCATCATGGGAAACTTCCAGGCTGTTTTATAATGTCTGTCCAGCCCTAGTTACACTTGACATCATAAAACATTAATCAAAGACTTGCTTCAGTGCACACTGTGATAATTTCCTACTTAGAAAGTTTGCCCACATACTTTTCTCCCCCTGTTTGCTTAGGCCTTTGGTTTCAAAGTATAATTAAAACTAATTGCCGAAAATAAAACTTGGGATGCTAAGAATAAAACTTGGCATGCTGGTTCACAATGGTGATCAGGAAAAGGATTACATTTTCAGTGTTGTTTAATTTTGTAAGAAAGGACTCAAGCAGCTCTAGCAAAAAGAACAGATGATTTGACTTCATAGATGTGTTTTTTTCCCAAGCCTTTTGTCCTTTTCCACCTGTAATGCCCATTAACAATTGGAGTGATATGATGCAAACATGACACTAAGAGAAAATTGACTGTCATGTCATTTTTAAGAGAATGTGATGCCCTGAGTTTAAACTGTGACATAAAGAAGTGAAAACAATCTCTTCTTTGTTTATTCTTTCTAACTTAATTTCAACTCATCTTTATTTTTCAGTTGTCTGAGACAAGGTAGTGAATACCCTGGTTTCAGATTATTCCTCTTAAAAATGTAATTTAAGGTAGAAATATCATTTAAAAAGTGAATTTATATAGTTTTCTATCAACTCTAGTTTTGCTTAAATCAGATATTTAATTTTTAAAAATGTATTCCATGATTTAAACTTTCTTATTAAAGTCTTTGGGATTTGTTGCACTAAATTTAGCAGACATCCCCCCACCACACATACACATTCTCTTTAAAAAAGATAATCCCCTATAGTTTAAATTGATTATACTAACTCTATTGATATTGCCTGTGTCCGTTTTATAACCTGAAGTTTGTAAATTATTAGGAGAGAGTCTGAATCTTAATAGATTGATGCTAAGAAGTCAGATAATTTCAGAATCTTGTGGGAACTTTCTAGTTTCCACTCTTTTATCACCTCAGAAGACTTTTTCATGAAAGACAGGGATTCGTGACGACTTTCTAATGCAGAGTTAGTCTTTAGTTTTTTGTTTAAAAATGACACTTTGAACATGTAGTGCATAATGCATTTGAAGGTCTGTTGCCAAGCAGCTTGAAACCTAGGGGGCATTGTTGAATTTGAAGGAATAGTGGGTTCAGGGAAGGGGCCAAAAGAAAACTTGAGAAAAATAGAGTAAGACTGAAAGTGTCTTATGATAATTAGAATAAAAATTGGATATCAGAACTTCATGGGTCAGCTTCTGTTCACACATTTAGCTTTCACCTTGCAAAGAAAGGGATGTATCAGATAATTAGGTCAAATCAATGATTATATATCTTTAACTCAAGTGGAAAGGACTGTAATTGTGATGAAATTTGTCTGAAGGGGAACGCATGGGGAATCTTGTCAAAGGTCATGAGTTCAAAGGGGAAATTTAGTTCAAGGTTCGGTTCCTGTTCACACCACCCCCCCCCCACCAGTAGTGCATAACAAGAAACCAAACAACCAATATTTCTATAAACAAGTTATTTTATCATTTTTGGAACAAGCAGAATTTCATATCCCTCCCGGGATATAGAATTAAAGTAGGCACACCTCTTTAATGGGACATTTTCTCCTGACGTGGACAGAAAGAAAAGAATAGTATTCTATTTCCTGCCTGTTGTTTTCTTCGCTTTGTTACTGATCACACACAAGACATCCAGCTGCATGGAATGCAAATAAACAGCTCATCTTCAAGAGATCACATGGCCACGTGTCCTCTAATGCAAATTCCTAACTCGTTTACAAGATAACAATGAAATATTTTAAGTTTAAGATTGGAGGCAGTGGGGAGACAGCTAAGAAAGTTGTTTGGGTCTCTCTCTTTTCCTGAATTCAGTCTCCCCTTAAACTTGACAAAGTGGAACCAAAATTCACCCTTGTCTTGGTCATTCTTCTGAAACAAAGAGTCTATTCTCTCTTTTAATGCATTAGAACTTCCATTAAGGTCGACCGTAAGCTCTTGCATGGGATGAAAAAAGAAAAAGCCCTCAAATCTTTTCTTTACCCTGGTATTATTTTTAAAGGACAAACAATAAGAACATAGTTTCACATAGTGGTAAAGAAACCCTGTCTGAGGAGACACGGCCTTTAAGATCCAATGGCCTTTAAACATTCTGCATTCCATGTGTAACCCCAACACATTAAATGCTATAAGATTGTTGCAGTAAGTGTTCTAAGAAAGAAATATATGCAAAAAAGTATGTAACTGCATAAAACAAATCAAGAAAGTTGTCGCAGATGTTTTTTTCAAATATTTTTTTCACCCAGTCAAGTATTATATTTGCAATTCATGAAGTGACATTATTGACTGGAAACCCAGAAGCATAACTGGTAAAAGAAAATCTAGCTAGTCTGTCTTTTCTTCTCTACAGTGGAGCCATGTGTGAGGACCGGCCACCAACATGACTGGGGCTCAGACAAACTGGCTAATGACTGAAATAGCATTTTAATGTTAAATGTTATTCTTTTAACAGAATACAGAAAGATTTCAAATATAAATACACGTAACCAAACCCCAGATGCTTGTGTCCTTAGAAAGATATTCACTGAAGTAGATTCTTGTCATAAAACAGGACAAGAAAGGCATTTGATAAAAACTACCCATATTTTTGCTAGTGAATTTCCTTGTATTTATCATGTTCAGTGCTTGGATGGGCTCATTATCTTGGAGTTTCTTCTCAAACAACTCCTTTTTTGTGTCAGAATGTATGGGATTTCTGCCTGTGAATTCTAAGATAGTTGCCAGATTTTAGCAGAAAAATAATCTCTGACACAGATCGTGATTGATAAACTATTTTGGAATAAACAGTCCCATGAGCAGAGAAGATTCTTAGGAGACAGGTGCCTCACTTGACTGAACGGGTTTGGAAGGGAGGGGTAAAGAGCTGGGGCAGTTCACACTTTGGTTAAACTCTAGAAACTAGAATTTCCACCCTGGTAAAACTTAGAAGTTCAAGAAACAACATTGCCATGATATTAATGACCTTTGAGGGCATACAGAGTTCAAAGTTCATTTTCTGTTTACAACATCCCTTGCTGCCCCACCTCTTATCCTTCCCCCTTCCAAAAAAAAAAAACAACTGCAATTATTTAGGACATTGTGACATTCAGCCTGGCTAATTTTTATACAAAAAAATAGAGACAGTGGCAAATATAGCCGTTAAGTATTAGTAATGGATAGAACTAGGGGTGCCCAATGTGGGGAGAGGGTATCTCCTGAGCAGTTCAAAGTTCATTCTTTGTTCACATATAATGAAAAGTCTTCAGTTATCAGGTATTTAAACCCAAATCAGCAGTTCCATATCCGTAACCTGAGCTGAGTGTTCCTCCATCTAATGGCCATGCTGCTGTCGTTTGCAGTGAGTTGGGTGACATTCGATTTGTACTCCGAGACAGGAACAGATGGGCTTTCATTGTGAGGCTCCGCCTGTATGCAAATGTGAACCGAGTTTCACCCGATCCCGGGGCCTGACCTGACCGTGCACATGCATTTACTCAACGTGGCTCAGCCTGGGGGGGCGGCGAAGGGGGAATAAAAAATGGCAATCGGATAGTACCAGCGGCAGGTCAAGTTTACCATCCGTCTTTCAGCGGGACTGAGATGGCAACACAGTTATTTAGTTTCAGTGTTGATGTGCGTTGCAATAAACTCCATCATTTCACCTGTTTATGAACCCAGCCTCGTATGAGATCTCTGTGAAATCAAACAAAGCTGGCAATCAACTCTCTTGTTTCCAGCAGAATGGGGGATTATGGACTTTCTTTTTTAAAGCATCTTTATTTTTTTCCCCAGTCTCACATACATAAATCAATAATTTTTTCCCCAGTCCTTTTTTATTTCTTACATTGAATTTATTAATTTCTTATTTGGAAGGAACAAAATACATTTTCCCCAAATGCTTTTTGTTTCAAATTAAGAAATATGATCATTAATGTCAGAATAAACAACCAGCATTTTAGATGTCGATTAACTGTTTTGCATGTACACAGAAATGTACAGTACCTAATAAATCTTACAATTAAACGCGCAGCCCTTCATTAGAGTGAAAATATGAACAGCTGTAATCATACACATTCTATTGACAGAGAAAAATTTGGTTTCATTTGTAATTTTTCACACTGGGAAAGAATGAGGGATGGATTGAACCACGACTGTTTCTGTAACTGTGGGCTTTTTTTTCTTCGCATGTACAGAAGGACAACAAACCAGTGTCTCTGACTTCAGGGTCTAACAGCAGTGATTTGCCTCAATTTTCTCCTCTCATGAAAGTAAATTTCTCTTGGGAAACATATAAGCCTTTGGCTAGAAAACCCACAGGACAGACACCCCCAAACTGTAACAGATAACAAATTGATGCATTTCTTCAGTACATCTGTTCTTTAAGGGGTTCTGTTAACTGATGTCTGAAACCGGCGTCAGAGAAAGAGTTGCTAAGAATATAGTGAAAGTTGATGCGTGCAGCAAAAGCTGCTTCTGGCAACAAAAGACATGGCTGCTGGTGACACATACACATTGTTCAGAATGGAAGAGGGTCTTCCGAAGTTGTGTTTGTGCAAGTGCGGGCAAAGCCAGGGAAAGCTTCCCTCTGAAAAGGTGCCAAGTTGGTTTTGCGTAAGGATTCCTGTCTTCCCCCGCCCCCTCCTCCGTCCAGAGTGCAAGGCCAACTTATCAGGATAGCATTTGCAAGCAGTTCGAAAGAGTTAGGCTTGAAATAATTCCAAATAGAAATAAATGGTCAGGACTAGAACTAGCATTTGTCTACTAGGCACCTAGTAGTAGCTGACAGAGTTAATAAAGACTAAAGGGTTGCATGACAGTATAGCAGGTATTAAAAAATGTCATACTCCCTGCCTTGGCTATTGAAAAGTGATGTACTTATCTCACCCGGTCTCTGAATATGTATTTCCATCTTTTTGTAATATATGTGAAGGGCATATATGTGGACATATATGTATACATACACGCTGACACATGCATACATACTTACATCTATGTATACAAGATCCTTCCTTACACAAACAAGGGTTTATGTGAATGCAGGATTTTATGTCCACATAAACTTTTGCTCATGGTTGAATTATTGTAGATCACCTCAAGTTAAGGATACCATTTGTACCCTTAGAAAATGTGTTTGGGAATTGTCAAGGCAATGCTTACAAGGAAATTCAAAATTGTTTGTTTACTTTAGAAGCAGGGGACTCATATGTTCTAGGTTTAACAAGAGGCTTAGCAAAGTTACATTCTGGCATGAGTGAGATACTGAGATTTTTTTTTTAATACAGTGAAAAATGAAAATTAAGACAATACGCACATTGTAACCAAGTTATCAGAACCACCACTTATAGTTGTTTGCTTTAATAAAATGATGCATTTGCCAAGGTAATATCTGAAAACAAGCTTTAGAGTTAGAAATTGGCAGTTTATTTTTTTAATGTCATATTGAAAGTAATATCATGAATTGGGAAGAAATGCTTATATATTTTTTAAGTTCTTGGGAAGGAAAAAACCCAGACACCATCAGTTGCCCCTGATCAGAATACTCAGGTATCTAGAAAATGATACATTCATGTCTTTACAAAAATCCATGAAAGTTCATTTGTCTCAAATGTTTGTGTCACAAAATACTTGCAAATGAGGAGGTCCTGAGCTCAGATAAATAATAATAATAATAATAATAATAATAATAATAGCAAACATTTATATTACCCTTGTTAAGTACCTTGTAAGTGCTTAACATATATTAACTCATTTAGTCCTGACAAAAATCCCGTGAGGAATAGGTTCCTATTTTTATCTCCATTTTACAGATGAGGAAAATGAAACTTGCCCAAATCACTTCTCCCTGGAACAGAAAATGGAAAACATGAGAAATTAGGACTCAGACTTTTGGAAAGAATTTCCATGTAATCAGATGAATGATTTGTCTCTTTGTGTTTACTTCATCTGTAGAAAATTATGATGTATGCTGTAAAAATCATATTTGTGAAATATGGACTCTGTTTCCTAAGCAGCAAGAAGTAAATATGTAATATTTCTATTCCTTTTAAAGCCTTGCAGTATTAGAGATCACTGCTCTTCATCTATGACATGGTGCAGGACTTCAAGAAAGTGCTGCAAAGCCCTCATGAAAACTTCCTTGTGGGGAAGTTACCAGAACCAGAAAGCTCAAATCCCTTTCCTACTGCAAACGCAGGCTCCAGTTTGAGTGAACAAAGTTGCACACTTTTTTTTGAAATTTTGCCTTGTCTGTTTTGTGTCACTGTTCTTTGGCAACAAAACTAGGTTCCTCTGGAGCGCATCATTATTTTCCTTTTTTTGCTCTAAGGTTAGTGAGTTGTACCCTTGAAAGGATAGGTGAAGAGCGGTCAGGCAGGACATGAAAATCTTTTCCTTTCTCCTCTTTCTGAAGACCAATTTTGTCTTGTATCTTATTGCACCAGGTTCTGAGTTATTATCCAATCAGTTCACAGTGAAAGTAATGATATTTAAGGGTCATAATTAGCCTGTGAATCCTAGCAGGCCAGCCGCATTCAGCAAAGGTGAGCACCCTGTTGGCTTGAGAGAAGGGGTGGGGGGAGCCACCTTGTGGCTGGACGATGACCTGCAGCCTCCAGAATCCTTGCTCTGTTCCATGTAGAAAGTAAAGGAGATGAGGGGAGAAGCCAGAGATAAATCAGAAATATCAATCACTAAATATTTGCAGAAAGTGGCAAGGGATATAAATAGAATCTATAACTACAATAACAGTGAAGCTGTAGTTGTAAATATACATTATCCTCTTTAATATGACATAGAGGAGATTGAGAACTGAGAAATTATTAAGACCCCCACAAAAAAAAATTGGAAGAAAGAATGAAAACATTTAAGTTAAAATTATGTTCATTTTGTAATTCAATAAAGAAATCCCAGAGACATATTTTTAAATTTAATGTTGTTTTCTAAAGCACAGAAAAAGCCCCACAGACATCTGTTTGCATACATTGTGTGTCAGGCAACATCAGATTTGAATGGAATTTATCTAAATTTTATATGCATGGCTTGATGTAAATTGAAATAAATTGTACAGCATACTCTGCGTGGACATATTGGTTTTTCTATCGCTGCTTGAACTTTTAACCCCAGGGCCTGAGCCGGTCACACGTTGACCTGTCTGAACTCTGCTGGTAGATCCAAGTGTGGAAGGCTGACCTTGCCTCCATGGCAACCATAAAGTAGGGTCCATGACTCCTCTCTCCCTTTCTCTCTCTTTTCTCCACACTCCAAACAAAACAAAACAAAACAAAACAAATTAGTATATTCTCGCACAGCCAGTCAGTGTAATCTTGGAATAGTTTTGCCAAAATGCATTTTGCCCCTAACCCAAGCTCTGAGCAAAGCTTTTTCAGCTTGCTTGTCAGATGTTAATGAAAGTTTGAAATGAAAGCCTTTATAAAAGTTAATGGAAAAGACCCCTTCCTGGGACACATTCAGTTTGCTTGTCTACTGTTAAAATAAAATATACTTCACATCCTCATATATTAAGTAGTGTTGCTCTCAGTGTATTATACATGCAGATGAAAATTATACTGGTTTGGGATTTCAACATAGTCCTTTATGGCCGGATTTTAAAAAGTAGATGAGATTTTACCAAAGGCCACGGTATCCACATCACATCCAACGTTTTCCAGTGTCATAGAGTATCTGAAAGGAGTAAGCATTAAGGATCTAGAGTTAATCTTTCTATCATGGGTTATAGTCTCCATTTTAATTCAGGTACTTTTATACTACTGATCTATTTTAATTTTTATAATCGATCTTTAAATCCATGTACTAACAGATTATCATTTCCACAATCTTGGTGGAGGTAGACAAGTATTATTTGATTAATCTCTAAAGTTAAAATTCTGTTCATTGGATATATTTGTGGTTATTCTTTTATTAATGCAAGAAGCATTTGTAGAAAGTCTACTACATAAAAAACTTCAACTAAGGGGCACCTGGGTGGCTCAGTGGGTTAAAGCCTCTTCCTTCAGCTCAGGTCATGATCCCAGGGTCCTGGGATCGAGCCCCACATCGGGCTCTCTGCTCAATGGCAAGCCTGCTTCCCCTCCTCCCCGTCTCTGCCTGCCTCTCTGCCTGCTTCTCTGCCTGCTTGTGATCTCTGTCTGCCAAATAAATAAATAAAATCTTAAAAAAACAACAACAACAAACTTCAACTAAGTAGTATGAGGTGATACAAAAAAAAAAAAAAATGATGCGTGCCTGGTCCTACAGAATACAATTTTGTTGCAAGATAGGAATGATTACATAGAAAGAGAAAAAACTGGGGCAGAATTAGACAGCAGTGACAAATGTAGAATTTTTAAAAATTGTGTACCACCTGACAAGGAAACGTGGCATAATGAAGTGACCATTTGGGAATTTAATGAAGAAAGACTTCTTATAATCAAAACTTCAGAAAGGGTGGTTGTCCAGGGCAAGTAAACAGACATCCTCCTTGGTGTAAGAGATATTAGCAAGAATAACAAATATCCTGGAATGCTCATAGAATAATCTGCGATCGTTCAGATCCTGGTATCTGTATGCATGCCTCAGTTTTTTGTTTCTGGAGTTTTTGCTGTAAATATTGAAAAAAAAAACAGTAGGCTCATCAGTTTTGAATTGTAAGGGACTTGGATTGTCCTTTTTAGAAAGCATAAAGGAAAATCTTGATTTCTAGAAGTTTGACATAAAGACCTGAAAATCTCAAATGTTCCACAAGTTGCCTTTGGGCAATGATAGGTCACAGGATTGATAGGAGACCAGTCTGATGAAACTGAAGTTCTCATTTACAGTGGCCTTGAGGTAGTTTAAAAACAGCAACCAGAATGTCACAAGAATGTTTTTCTTTGTCAGGCAATATTGAAAATAAAAAAGACAACCAACCC
The DNA here is from genome assembly GCA_004024625.1 of Mellivora capensis. Classification (NCBI taxonomy): domain Eukaryota; kingdom Metazoa; phylum Chordata; class Mammalia; order Carnivora; family Mustelidae; genus Mellivora; species Mellivora capensis. Next base: position 84,303 of record PISX010000571.1, read on the forward strand.
AGTGTAGGCAAGGAGAATCAAGAAATTCTCCCAGTTTGCCGTGGGTCAGTTTCTTCCTATGTAATAATAAGAATACCGAATAGGTAACTGAATTCTTGCTGTATACCAGACCCTAGTGTTTGAAGCTCCTTCACTTCATTCTTACAACAATCCTATCAGGTAAGTACCATTATTGTCCCCAGTTTACAGATCAAGAAACTGAGGCATGCCATCTTTTCCAGGATCACACCCAGGTAGGGAATCTAGCTCTAGACCTTGTGTGTTTCACCCACTGCACCAGGGGTCAGCAAACTTATGCTGTGAAGTGCCATATGGTGTCTTGGGATTTTAAGACCATGTAGTCTCTAGAGTGGTAAATGTGCCAGTGTAGGGGCAAAAGTGCTATAGATAATATGTAGATATTGTAATATGTAGATAAATGAATGTGGCTGTGTTACACTGAAACTTTTCTTGTAGACACTGAAATTTTAAATCCATATAATTTTCACTTGGCATGAAATATTATTTTAATTTTTCACCCAGCCATTCAAAAAAAAATGTGAAAAAGGAAAAAAAAAGTTGAAAAATAGTTTAAAAAAAACACTCTAAGCTTACAGGCCCTATAAAAAGAAGGGGTCCCTTGGATTTGGTCCATGAACCATAGTTTGCTAACCTCTCTACTATCTTTATATGACTCTCAATATACAGAATAAGAAGTTGAACTAAATGGTCTCTAAAGTTATTACTCTTAAAAATTCAATGATTTTCTAGCTCCACAAGTAGGGTAAACATTTTGGATTCAATGTTATGTAATTAAAGAATTGAAAGCTGCCTTGGAAAACAAGCCTGCTCATTCCTTTCCTTTGGAAAGACTGTATCTAAACTCTCTCAGAAGGATGAAGAATTATCTTCGTTTAATTGATATTTCAAGAAAGAGATTTCATTATCTCCTTTAACAAGCCATTTTATGTTAATGGCTATTCCTATCGGGATTGTAGTCCTAATATCTAGCCTGAGTCCCTTATGATGCCGTGGAAGCCCACTTCTCCACTCTTTAGAAATAGCGATGAGCTTTTCTCTGTCTTCTACACAATGCTACTCTACCTTCTACAACTTCAGCATCACTTCTGCAGCTGAAGGTAAGGATCACCAATCCTTTCCCCTGGCATTTATTTTCCACTCTTTTGGTTTGTTTTCTATTCTCCTATTGTAATGTTCAAAGAATCCCTTTCCAAAATGTCTTTATCTCTATTATATGATAGAACCAGGAATGGGAAAGGTTAGAGACATCTTTCCTTTGTATCGAAAAGTTTCATGTGCCAAAAGATGCATATGTGAGAATTTCTACAAATGTCATTATTACCTAAAATAAGTGTTTTGCAGGGGTCCATATGCTTAACTCATAACTGCTTTAGTTGCGTAATGCTTTGGTATGAGGATAGAAGTAACAAATCATCTCTTCTTTTAAAATCAAGTAATACAGCTGGTTATGAATTTAAAACTCTTTCTTTCAGCTTTAAAACTCAGTCATCCCAGAGTTTGTCTCTATTTCCTTAGTGTCTGTTGAGGTGATGTGATAAAAACAAAATATAAAAGATCTCATGTATCATGATGTTCCTACATATTATTCCCAGTTACAACCTCAGTGTTCAAACTCCTGACTAGTCTACTCAGCTGTATGCCTTGTAGCTTCCCAAGGACTGGCAATTTATTTCATAGATAGCAAGGAAATGTCCCCTTATTATCTAATAACCTTCTGTATGTCCTAGGTATGATAAATTCAGAGGACTATATTTCATTTTCAGAATAGCCATTGGAGTCAATCTTCAAAGGTTTTTTTCCCCAAGCCAGGTATCTTTTACAGACATTTTTGTCAGAAAGCTAATATTAACACATATGGGTTTGTTTGGTTGGTTGGTTGGGTTTTTTTTTTTACATAAGATGGTTCTATAGCCACAAAATTAGAGGTACATGAAGGAAAACATTCCGCCTTTTACGTCTGCCTCCTTTATGTGTATTCAATAAGGTCTTGGAGTGCTCACTCAACAACTTGGTTCGTAGAGTTGTAGTGAAAACAGATAAGTAAAGTGCTCTGTCGGAGCAAAATGTTCATCTATTTGTATTTCTAAGACTGCAGAGCACTATTTGACAGATCCCATAGACGTTCATGTAAAGACTGTTCACAGGTTATTTGAAGGGGTTGAGATAAAATGGGATTTTTTCTAGGAAAGGAGGGCCTTAAAAAAAAAGAAAACAGTATGGAAATAAAAAGATTCCCTTCCCTACGACAGTGTCAAAGGACAGTCACACTGGATCGCTCACTGCTAACTGGTTAGCATAACTGAAAGATAAATTTTAAGTTGCTAGTTGTAGTGAGATTCTCTAATCCTTCTTTTCCCTGCTACAGTTGGATAAAAGGTTCACTGCCTTTAAGAAGCTTTATTTTGAAAGGAATCTGTTCAGTGACTGATCAATAGTTTGGTTTTTTTTTCCTCCTTTTACTTTGTACTTATTTATTTATTTAGCATTTAAATGAACTTTAAAAACAAATTTTAAGTTTTAAATTTGGGAAATTCTAAATTTTAAGACAAAATTTACATTTTTAATTAAATCTAATTAATTTAATTTAAATTTTAAGTTGTATCTTAAATAAAACACTGGCTGGGTGGCTCAGTCAGTGAAGCATCTGCTTTCATCTCAGGCCATGATCCCAGAGTCCTGGCATGGAGCCCTGCATCAACCTCCAGTCCCACATTGGGCTCCCTGCTCAGCAAGGACTCTGTTTCTCCCTCTCCTTCTGACCCTACCCCCTGCTCATGCTCTCACTTAAGCTCTCTTTCTCTCATAAAAAAAGAAAAAAAATCTTTAAATTGTATCTTAAAATATAGAAATGCCCAAAACATAGCCCGTTCTTTTTTTTGTTTTGTTTTTCCCAATCCCTGTGATTTGACTTTTTCAAACCACTGCCAACATTATTTTGGAATTCTTTGTTTACAAATCTCTATCCCCACTGGACTCTGGTTCCTCGAGGGCCTTAGGACGATGCCTGTCACAGGATAAGTACTCCCAAAGTGTTTGTTGACCTGAACTGTTGAACCGAACAGGGACAAAGAGGATGGATCTTGCCTTAGCATTAGAAAACCACCCAGAAACTCATTCATTCTTTACATTTTTGGTGGATAGGCTAAAAGAAAGCTACAAGTGAACAACTGTGACAAGCCAGTATCGCTAGCTTTCTTGGGCATTTCACGTGACTTACAATAAGCTGGGGAGCAGTGAGGGGTAGAGAAGTGGCAGGGTAACCCCAGGATGAGCATGTGTGAAGGAATCGTGTGACACTTGAGCTGTTCCTTACCAGTCCTAAAGGATCTCATTGAAATGGAGGAGTTGGTGAGAGATGGGAAAAGAGGCCTCCATGTCCTGTTAGCAAAATTCCATAGCAATAGAAGACACCTAATGGAAATGTAGAAGTAAAAAAGAGTTCCTACATCTCATTGATTATCTTTACACATTTGGATTTCAAGCAAGAATATGGGTTCTTGTATCTTCCTCAGAAAAGAATCGTATTTTTTAGAAAGATTTATTTATTTATTTGAGTGAGGGAGACAGAGCATGAGCAAGGGGAGACAAGAGGGAGGAAATCCTCAAGTAGGCTCCCTGCTGAGTGCAGAGCCTGACATGGGGCTTGATCCCACAACCCTGAGATTAAGCATCTGACTCTTGATCTCAGCTTAGGTCTTGATCTGAGAGTCTGAGTTCAAGCCCCAAGTCTGAGTTGGGCTCCACACTGGGCATGGAACTTATTTTTTTTAAAAAATGTGTATATGTACACACATGTGTGCACACGCAGGCAAACACATTTATTTAATTAATTTATTTATTTATCTAAATTCTTAGCAACTGGCTCAATTCCTGGTTATGTTTTAGTGTTTGTTATGTCTTAGTCACCTGTAGAACTTCCTGGGAAGATTCTCAAGACATAAAGCTTATTGAACAAAACAAGATACTACAATGTGGTTTCTGTTTGTGTCAACCAGGAGGCTACTTGGTAAGTCTGGCAAATCAGTGTGTCTTGAACTCATCACTCATGAACTGCTGATCAATACCATTGACCATCATGATACACATTTCATGTTGGCTGTCTATTTGGGGTTTTGTATATTTTAGCAGCAAAATAAAAATGACACAATCTCCACCATACTTTCTGGTAAATGAGAGTTTAAATAATTTTTTTGCCAACAACTGAGGATGAGATGTTTTCTAATTCTCTAAACTCATTAGAGAAAGCTACATGCCCTTATACCAGCTGTAGCGTCTAAAACCATTGCTAGGTTCCTAACATGGTAGAAGACCAGGAGTCATGTGGGCCATGAAGATGGCTGAAGAAATTCAGATTCATGATGCAAGGCATAATGCTGGGTGTTGCAGGGTTATGTAATTACCAGTACCCCCTTCATGTTCATAAGCTTTTAGATATGGGCCTAGGGATCAAGGATGGTGGGAGTAGACAAGAAACAAAACAAGAAGTTATTTTTACTCTTTCAAGAAGTAATTTCAGTAACTAGTGAAAGGCAACAGCCTGGTTTTAGGGATTCAGGAGTGAGTAAGACGTGAGATACTAGAGAGTGTTTACACTGCTTTTAAAATTTGGCCAAAAAGGGGCGGGGGGGATAAGTCATAGCAGGGAAGAGGAGCTTTTTTGGTTGTTTTGTTTTTGTTGTAGGAAAGGGTAAATTGAGCTGATTTTCTGGCAAATGGGAAAGGAAGAGAAGATAATGGGTAGAATCAAGTCCTGGAAAAGGTGGAAGTACATTGGATAATAAATTCAAGAATTAGTCTTAGCTAAAAGGCAAAGCATTCACTTCTTAGAGTTCAAGGATAGAAGGGGGAAAAGATGCAGAGATGTTTTTTACTTGAAGGGAGGGGAGGGCAAAACCATGTCTTCAGAGTAAAGAACATGGGGTAGGGATTGGCCCAGGGCTTGGGGAAAATGGAGAGTAGAAGTTTAGGACAGCCAAAGTACCTAAAGAAGTATGATGGTCAAGAAAATAAGAATTACTGCTAAGCAGTAAATAATACACGGTGAGAACCATCTCAATGTATTTATTCAACAAATATTAAACATTAAATGGAGAATTCATGGAGGTATGAAACAGTAAAAGCTGGGGCACCTGGGTGGCTCTGTTGGTTAAGCTGCCACCTTCAGCTCAGGTCATGATCCCAGGGTCCTGGCATCAAGCCCCACATCGGGCTCCTTGCTGAGTAGGGAATCTGCTTCTCCCTGCCTGCCATTCCCCCTGCCTGTGCTCACTCTCTCTCTCTCTCTGTCAAATAAATAAATTTAAAAAAATATTTTTAAATAATTTAAAAAATGAAATGGTAAAAGCTACTGATCCAACTTCATTTTCAGGCTCAGCCTTCATCTCTCTCTGTCTCCTGGTATAATGGGAGCCATAGCCTCCAGTCCTTGGAAAATCACATATGATCTCTCTCTGAGCTGTCCTAAATCTTTGCTTACCTATCATCCCTGCTGACACAAGGACCCAGTCCTGAAGACATGTCACATCCGCAGAAGCACAGTAAGAGTAAGCATTTCAGGTCTCAAAAATACATTTGGCATTTTTTTAGAAGGCAACTTCCCCTCCTGGAAATCCCCACCACTCCCCAGAACCTCTTGCTCTCCTGCCCCAGAACTTTCTTAAACACGCCATTCTGCCCTGTCTCTTCAGATCCTCAACCATACAGGGTAGAGAGTGCTTCTTTCTTCTCTGTCCTTCACTGTTGATCCAAGTGACCTCTGCCCTTTCAAACTCCTCTGTCTCATTCTCCTCCTTCTCCCATACTGCATCACAAAATGCCAAGACACTTGTCTGAGAATGGCAGAGCCCTCCTTGGATGGGGGCAGGCCTGGGAAGTAGCTGAGCCAGTGAAGCCAGAACCTCTTGAGCACAGGGAGAGCAACAGGCTGGGAGACCTCATTGTGAAGAACCGTTGTTTGGTTACACAGCAGCTTTATCATCTTGGCTTATTTTGGGGGAGGATTTGAAATCACAGTCTGAGATATGAATTGTACTTCACAACCTACCTTTCCTCTTACTTCCTACATTTGAAACTCATGCCCTGAACTCTGGCCTTATGGAATTATTCATCATTCCCGAAATTCAACCCTGTACCTTCCACCTGGAATGCCTTTCCCAGCCACCCACATTCCACTAGTTCTTCAAGGCTCCGCTCAAACTCTTCTCAGCACGGCTTTCTAGATGCCCCAACTTAACTCAATATGTCCTTCTCTTTTATTTTACTTGATCAATGCCTCATACCTCTGTTATGGCTGTTACCACCACATGCCTTGCATTATAGTACTTACATGTGCTGGCTTCTCCCATAGATTGTGAGCTCCAGAGGGCAGGGGTTGTGTCTTAATTATTTTTATATATCTCACAGGTCGCAGTATATATTAGACTTTCAATAAGTGTTTATCAAATTGAACCCCCTCCAAATGTCATTGTGTGGTTCAGACTCTCAAATTATGTCAGATCCTAAAAACCTTGAAAGAACCTTGAGATAATAAGAGTCTCTTGTTTTACAGTGTGCCACAGAGTGACTGCCTCCCCCTTTCCCCCCTTCCATGGTACCTGGAGGATTTCCTCCCTTTAGACACCAGAAATACTGAGGGTGGAAAACACTATGCCAGATAGATCCAAGAGAAATGTTTACTTCTTTCAATAATAAAGCTGATTAGTATAAAGGCAAATGCTGGGCAGTACACTGACACCACAAAGACAGGAGAAGGAGAGGAACTTTGAAAACGGGAAAAGAGCCAGCCAACAAGGACATGCTCCATTGTGTTTGTCAACTCAAGGAAGAGAAAATGGCAGAAAAACCCAATCCACGTAAGAGTTTCTATCCCTTTGACTACCGAACTATGTTTATGCTGTGATGTCAACAGTCTATGATCACCCACAGGAAGTGAAAATGCTCATATTTATATGGTGCTTTTTATCCAGAGAATCTCAAGGTACTTTTTAAATTATAAATATGAATGCTCCTTACGCAATGTCCCTGATGTTCTCTATACCCCAAATCCGATTCCCAAGGGCCAAAACCTCCCTCTGCCCCCACCACACTACTGAATATTTAAACATTTTTGCCAGTTTACAGTTTTTTTGCTTTAAAAAAAAATATCAAAAGTCTACAATTTACGCTATTTATCTTCTAACATATGCTGCATCTCTCCTACCCTCCTCCCTTCCCCCACTAACATGGAAAGTGAATTCAATTAGATTTAAGACAAAGAGTAATTGCATTGGAAAATAGAAAAAATATCTCATCCCAGAGTGATTAAGCTCTTTACCTTATAGAGGGAGTTTAACTCCTTGGAGAAAACAGGATCCCATGTAATAAATGAATACAGAGATTTGCTAAATCAAAGTATAGTGTCTTGAATCTAATTCCCTAGTCATCAGTAAGGTCTTTGCTCCAGGAAAATAGTGTACTCATTCATTGTAAGGTGTGTAAGAAATACAAATTAAAGATTAAGTCATTTAGGGATTTTACAGTTTTATCTTTTAACTCTTTGTATTTTTAAAGTATCTCAAAATTCAAAACTTATTATAAACTCTTGGATTCCTTAAAGTGAATTTAATCATCTACCCTCCTAGAATTATTTTGTGCTTTTGTGCATCTCGATTCTGGTAACCTTTTCACATACTCAGTGTGAATTGGTCCAAGCAGAGCCCGAGTCATCCATGCTACCAAAACTGCCTTCCCAGCAGCTTCGGACTCGTTGCTTACTGGTGCTCATTTTGGGACTTTTGCAGGAAGATTATAAATTTCCCTAATGGGACAGGTTCCATACAGAGGAAGTCCCAGCACTTTAAAGATGACCAATAGTTAGGGATGACATATAGGACTTTGATTTGCAATACTCCATGTTTGAAGAGGGTAGGGGTTGTGTCAATTGCAAGGGAACATTAAAAGGTAAATGTTGGATCATCTGAGAAAGTCTGGAATCAGGAGACAGGTCAAATGCACAAGCATAGGCTGCAGTTACCCTGGGGGGGCGGGTAGCTGCTCAAGGTTGGAGTGCAGCAAACAGAAGAGATCTTTCTGGGCAGGGCAATAGGTTCAGGTGCCTTGTACTAAGAAATCTCCCTTCTTGACTTTTCCCCATCTTTATTAGTCAGGCATTTTTGTAACTATCAGTGTGGTTTGGCTTAAGTAAGACAGCTGAAATCTCTGAGGCTGGCTCTATTTTAATACCTAAGCTAAACTGTCTTTCGCAATGGTAAAGGTATATAGGTCCAGTCCCATATTCCTGTTTGTTCTTCTAAATAGCCAGTAAAATAGGTACTACTCATTTTATGTCACATTTAGAAAGACTCTGGCAGCACTAGGCATCAGCTCTGCTTTGACCTGAGTTTCTCATGGCAGCGTGGATTTTTCTCTTCTGAGTAGTGCCTGGATTGAACCAGATGTTTTTGATTATTGATAAGATTCTACCTTTAATTAGTTGCTGTTCTAATAGGGTGGTAGATCTGATTTTTAAAAGTAAAGCAAGGGAATAGAAGTTTAATCCTTGTCTTATAAGTTTCAGCTCTACCTGTCTTACCACATGATCTTTCTTTGCCCCAGCCCAACTAGGGGTTGATGATATCTGTAACCGGTTATAAGGTCAATTATGTTGTTCTTTTGAGATCTGCTTGTGAAAGACACCATATGAACTGAGCCTGATGTTAATGTATCTGTATTTTTATCCATCTCTTATAAACTCTGTTGTACATAGGACAGATCTTTTTATTTATGGTATGTCCTTAGTTTGTTACTCTTAGCAAAATTTGTGTCATGATAAATATTTCAGAATAATTACACATGTTAACCGGGGATTAGAGAGACTGATGGATAGATTTGGAGTGGGAGGAAGAATAAAATAAAACCGCCATTCATTAGAGTCATGGAATCAAGTAAGTTTAAAAGTTCTTAAGCAAAATGTTTTTAGTCAAGTCACCAACAGCATGGGTCACATCCAAAGGAGCATCTGTAATGAAGGAAGACAAGGATTTTTTTTTTTTAATCTAGAAAAGAGTGAGTTAGGAAAATTAATGGCTCTTCTAGCTCCTTAGACAGAGAGTGGTCTTTTCAAGCTTGATGAAGGTCATTTTCAGGACAGTCTAAGAGAGATGTTACAGTTCAATTTCTACTAGCAGGACTTCAGAAAAGGCAAAAATGCTCAAATTTCTGAAGCTTCTGTGCTTTTTTAGTAATAAAGACTGATAAAAATGCAAGCAATTATCTATATTCTGAATACTTTACAATATTTTATATTCCCCACCCCAAAATTAGGAATTTATCACTTTTTCTAAAGACTAGAATGGAGAGAATACCAGCTAACCAAGATACAGTGAATGGGTGCCAGTGTGTACTCCCAGCTGCCCATGTAAATCTTCCTTCACAGTAGGATCTGAACAAAAACACACCACTTAACTGAATAGTTCAAACGCCACTGAGTAGAAAATTTCAGTTAGGCCAGAATATTTGTAAACTTAAAGTAGGTATATGTATTCTGACAGCACAGCTAATTTTGAAATATCAAAAATTTTAAAGGAATCATTTGCACTCTTGGGCCAATTGTGGGTATTACTTGTTTTAGGACTTTGAAAGTATTCCTTTTATACTGTAGCTGTTTGGTTTTTTTTTAAACAACAACAACAACGACAACCTTGCTTCATTTTCCTTTTTATTTTTGAGCTGTTTGCAACCCCCTTTTGAATAGTGAGAAACAATCCAATTAATTTTCTCCAGCGCAATCATGCATAGATTTAATAAGCATCCGAAGGTAGGATCCATCTGTAAAGTATGCATTGCATGCTAAATTACTTCTCTTCTGTGGTTTTTTTCTTTCCAAACCTTAATTAATTGAAGAAAAAAAATGTTTATTAAAGTGGGAACAGGCTGGGCTCTGGCTCTCCGCCTCTGGTTCAAAAGTTCATACAATTCCCTGAAGGCTCATCTGAATGTGTGTGTCTCCCTCTCACAATCTTTCTTTCTCCGTCTCTATAGTAGGAATGAATGCCTAGAAAGGTGTATTATTTTGTTCCCAGGATCAATTTTAATAATCCTAACTTGAGTAAACTAAATTTTTTTTGTTTATAGATTTGTATACATTATATATGTTTCCACAAACAGTACAAACACATGGACACCTAAGTGTGTTATTTACCCATTTTCCTATTGCCTAGAATAAAAAATTGATATACTTTCCGTGGCATCTTTAAACAGGAGGTAGATAGAGAGCAGGAAGTATAATTCTACAGGTGGATCTCAGACAGGAAATTAAAGGAATTATGTATGAAAATAAGATAAGTCTTTATGAGTAAATGTAGACCAAAAGAAAAAATATTAAATCTATCCCAAGCAGAAAAATATCTATCTATAAACAGAGAAATGGAAAAAATAAATCATAGGAAGTGACTCACTCCTGTCAGATGCTTTGGAGACAGAAGACATTTCCTGACCTGCAGTAAGCTTTATATGACCTAGGTGAAAAACAGCAAGTTTATTGTAAAAGAAAAATATTATCTAAAAGACAGACTCAAGATTTTTTTTCAATTATCTCCATCGCTTACCTAGGATGTCATGATCTCCCTTTTGTTTTTTTCAAAGTATTGCTTCTTTCTCCTTATTATATGCCAAAATTTTTAGGTCTTTGTGTTTTTTTAAAGTAAATACGAAGTTGTCATTTTCATCCAAATTCCTTATTTCTTTTTTTACTTCAAAGTAAGACTAGTTTTCTCCTTTGACACAAATACGGTTTGCATATCTGCTTGCAAATTTAGGAGTGTTTGGAATCAGAAAGCAGTGCTGAACCTGACCCTGATGTTGCCTGATTAAGTCTGCTTCCCTTGCCCAGTCTCTGCTCCCAAAGCATCATGTTCACATAGGAGCCTAACAGAGAACTTTCTACAGGTTGTTTCATTTTCTCTTTGAACTCTTATACAGGGTAACTAAAACCACCGGTCTATTAGTCATTTAATTTTTTTCAAATAGACATTTAAGTAGGAAAAAACTAAACAACCCAGAGGAGCTATTTTAGTTGGTGATAAACACTGCCTTAGTCATGTTGGCCCTTTCATCACGTACATGCCTGCCATCCTGTACTTGGGCCATGTGAGTGTCAGATGAGCCATAGGGACGTCCCTGGAAGGAATTTTGAGGAATCGACATTTCCTATTTTCCTCTCAGAGGTCCTGTTGCTACTGCATATTGCCATAGAAACATTCGGGCCCCCTTTGCAAACTTGTATATCAGCTTACATGGAGATGATAGATAAAATCACCAAGTAACAGTTATCACTGATGTCTTGGAAACTTGAAGGCTATCATTCACTAGGTAGGACATTTATTTATGTGTAAAACATAGCATCATCTCCCCACACCCCCAATTCTGTGACTTTCGGAAGAATCTCTCCGTTGCTTTCCAAACAGATTTTGGTCAGACTTCTGTGAAAACCCTGAATCGAACAGCTGTGTGTTTCACAAATTACATGCATGTAAGCAACATACCTTTAAAAGGAGGATGTGTGGGCCCTTTCTCCTATATGCTTATGTCTCTGTTGTCGTAGATGGGCGTCCTTTGTGAGCTATTCAGTGACATTTCAGAACCATTTCGCTCTGCAGAAAACCCACAGTTGTGTTTCTTTAGCTGACACTGTGGCACTTGCACTCGAAATTGCTAGTTAGAAAAAAAAATTGTTGAGGCCGGTGGCTGTAATCAGCGTTGTTGCTGTCTGTTTCCTCAGACTAATAGCAGAGCGATTCGAGTCTGAGAGTTCAAACAGAGGTTATCTTTCCCAGGTAGCATCTCGTCCAACGAGAATTTGATTTTTTTCTATAGGACTTTACTCCATTAGATTAATGAAATTTCAATGAGAGCCTGGCGCCCCCTGAAGCTTTGTTAAGAAAACAAATGGTGATTCTGTAGGTGTGACAGCTTGCTTGGAGAGTTACGAGAAGGTGAATACATCCCCACAATCCAGGCAGCCTGGAACACATTGATCTCTATTTAAAGCACCAATCGGATTTTTGTTAATTATAAATGATTGATCTGCAGTTTTTTCCTCTCTCTCCTCTTATATGCATGGTTCCCCCTCCTCTCCCCACTTCTAACTTCTTTGCATGCTGAGTGCAGAGCTTTTTGTTTAAAGGGACAATCATAGAGAGCAAATTATAGCAATACCCAGCAGCAATGCTGTTGTGAATGTCATTGTCAGAGCATTCACGGTTCACCCGATTGAGGTGAGCCCTGAAGTAGATTTCAGACCGACTCCATGTTCCCTCTTTACTTGGCTCCTTCCCAAAATAAGGCATTATTTTAACAGAAATAAAGCACTAGATTCATTAGAATAGTATCATAGACGCCACCACTATTATGTTTTAAAATCTGACTTGTGACCCCTGTAAACCAAATCCCCAGTATTAACTCTGAACCAAGTGCGTATACCTTATATGAACCAAGGTATGATGTGTGAGCAACCAGCCCCATGTGAGACAACAGTGAAGGGAACATCTCTGACCTTAAATCTCAATTTATAGGCACTTACGTGATTAATCTACCTTTTATCACCTTCATAGAGTGGGTTTTTTTAATGATGTTTAGAAGTAATACTGTACTTAAAACCTGACACGTGTATTATTCCTGATAATTGCTCACCACACATACTTCTGAAGAGTACAGAAAAATGTCCCCAGGTTCCTTGTGGACCTATCTTTGGTGAAAATATCTGAACATTTAATGTATTTATTTTTTGAATACAAAAGTACATAGTTGCTTCTTTGTTATTTGTAACATGTGCAGTGCATAAAGGAGATAATTTACACAGCTCTAAGGAAACATATTTGTAAAAATTACAGTTTAAAGAGTATAGTTATTAGTGGTTGCATTGAAAACCACATTGACGTCATACTTCTAACTCACATGTAGATTTTTAGGATTGTGTTTCCTTAAGTCTGAGCACTTAATTAAGTTTTAGGGACATATCAAGTCAGAAAAATGAATTTCCCCCAGTGTTCTTTTTTTTCTTTTAATTGTCTAAATAATCCATGCCATGCTCAAGAAACTTTTCTAGGCCAAGAATCTTCAGGTAGTTTATAGCTTGCTGTGACACTTTTTTTTTTTTTTTTTTTTTTTTACAAAATCCTTTAGATTTGAGAAGTATTGCTTCTTTTCTTCAAATTTCCTGAAACATGCAATTTCCTTATAAGCTGCTTTATCACTAACTGTATATGATAAACTCTCAATAGCATAAAAGCAATACTACCTTTAAAACAGCAGAATAGAATGGGCAGTAACTTCATATATAATAAAACATAATACCCCCACAACCCAAATTCTGTGATTTTTGGAAGAAGTTCACTATTGCTTCCTAAGCAGGGTCAAGCTGTAATACACAGAGGTGTTCTCACAAAACTTCCTCGTGAGCTAATTATTTAATGATCCTGTAAGTACTCTTGGAAAACTAGATTTAAAGTCTTATTTTTGCTGTGTAGTGCTTGTTCCCAATATTTTAAAATATTAATTTTTTCTCTTTATTACTGCTTGTTTTTATTGTAATATTTTTTAAATTAGCAAAAGTCATTAAGGCACATTTATAAATAATTATAACTATAACTTTTAAAATCAGATTTTGAGTTAGCCAGAAAAAAACAATGTGGCCTTTTTTTTTTTTTTACAAATATTAGCATATCAGAATAGTTTGTTGATGTCAATATCCAAATAAGTGACAAATGATAACATTAAGAAATAGGTGATTGTGGTAAATCCACCAAATTATTTTTAAAGCATGTTTCAAAGGACTGATTTTAAAATGTTTTAATTTATTCCTGTTGGGTTTTTTTTTTTTTTGAATGGGCTAACTAATGATTTTCATTAGTGCATTTGTAATTTATGTGATCTTAGTAGGTTCTACCAAGGTTAAATAATTTAAGGAAATAAACCCTTATCTGATATAAGATAGCTAATGAACTATATTAGATACTTGCCCTATTGCTGTATGAAATGGATCTCCAAAGCTAACAACAGCTTTCTGTGGGAACACAAATCTCTATATAAATATCCAAATGTAGCAAGATGTTGCAAATTTTTAAAGATATGCCATAAAAATAGATTAACGCTAGTATGCAGTCCTGTTCAACTGAATTACAAAGGGATATCATGGGATTGCCAGTGACATTCACATAAATAAAAAATCAATTCTTAATGATGAGGCAGACTTGTTTTAGCGCATTACCCAGGTTAAATGGGAGCACACAAAGACATCAACTCCTATAAGACTAGTGAAATCATTGTATATTAATATGATTTAAGGAGCTCCACACCTCGATGGAATAATTGTTATTATATCTATAGAGCCAGATGGCTCTTGGTGTAAACAGCCATTGAGCACCTCCAACACGAGGGTGGCAGGTGATCTTTAAGGCGCTCCTCATTGTGCTCACTCATCTTATCACTGGAATCTGCGTTACTGTTTGCAAAACGGTTTGATTGCCAGTATGCAGATTTTTCAGAATGATCCTATTGTTCGGTAGGAGTATAGAGTGTAGAATGTCTATAGCAGGAGAACAGACGACAGTAGTTGAGACCATTACCTGGATTTGTGTGATGAGTCCTGTATTTTTAATAAGAAACGCAACAGAGAGAGTCATTTTTTTTCCCAGCACAGTAGCCAAAATATTTTTTCCAAAATTTAGAAAATGAACTCACGAATTTTCAGTGAAGTAGGCGCAAGTAATTACTGTTATCAAAATAACCCTATAAAAGAAACCAAAAGTTATAAAAATGTGTGCTTCTAAAGTAAGAGCAATCCAATTTCTGAGCAAAAGTACCTTTTATTTCTTGTGAAATCTTTTTGTTTTGAAGATTTAAATTGACTTCTTTCTGCTAACTTTAATTATCCAATTAAAGAAAACTCATTAATTCAACAGTTATTTATTGGGCACCTACTATGTGCTAAGTTCTGTTCTAGGCACTGGGGATACGTCAACGGAAAAACCCTGCCCCATGGAGTTTACATCCCTCAAGGGGGGGGCAAGATATGATATGATATATGACATGATATATGGTAGATATGATATATGATATAATATGACATATGATATATATATGATATGTTATGACATATGATATATATATGATATGATATGATATAAGACATGGGAGAAATGAAATAGGGAAGGGAGACAGAGTGCTAAGATAGAGTGGAAGAGCATAAGATTTGCCTTTTTCCCCTTAAAAAAATAAAAAAGGTCACCTAGGAATAATAAAAGAGGCTAGGAAAGTTCTTGTTTATCTTCCAACTTCATTGATCTTGTGAAATTTCTAGTGGGTTGTCGTATAACACACCTGCTGCTACAGCCCCAGCTCAGTGACCAGGGTTTTCAGTAGTTGGAGTAAGTTCAGTGTAAGTTTAGATTTTCTTGACTTAAATTAAATTTAATAATGTTACATAAATTTTTTATGCTTTGGTTTCTTTCCTTTGATAATAACGTTAAAACATGTATCATCTTTAAATAATTCTTAAATTGCCCTTTGTTCTACCTTATATAATCCATATTCTCTGGTTTCTAAATATCAGGGACATAAAACTAACTTCATATAGGAGTCTTTTCATAGTTGATTTAGTGGATTTGGATTTTGAAACATATAAAACAGGTTTTCCAAGTGTCTAAAATATAGGAACCTCCTCAAAAATTGGAGGTCTCATAAATTAACCTTTCTTTCCCCTAATGACAAAATTCATTTTAATCCAGAAAATATATCTCCCACCTCATTCCATGGTGCTATTGACTAGTTAACTCCTGGATTTTAAACTAATGTTCAGGTCTTCACCAAAAATCATTTATCATATAACTGTAGCTACTCTTCAGATGAAACACAGTACCTGAGGTGAAGTGTTTATTCCTTTAGGTGAAAAGTAAAACTCATTTTGTAATATGAAGAGTCTTCATTCAGGTTTATTTTTGGTTAAATATTGAGAATATACATGTACATACATATATATGATTAATTATCTGAGTGATATATATATGTATATATATAAATTATCTCTGAGTGATATGTATGCGTGTGTGTGTGTGTGTGTATGCTTATATCGCTGCATAGAAAAAATACTGAAAAGATGTGTTCCAGGGACGCCTGGGTGGCTCAGTTGGTTAAGCGGCTGCCTTCGGCTCAGGTCATGATCCCAGCGTCCTGGGATCGAGTCCCACATAGGGCTCCTTGCTGGGCAGGGAGCCTGCTTCTCCCTCTGCCTCTGCCTGCCACTCTGTCTGCCTGTGCTCTCTCTCTCCCTCTCTCTCTGACAAATAAATAAATTAAAAAAAAAAAAAGATGTGTTCCAAAGTGCAAATAATAACTAAAGGTTATAACATAATATTTGTTCTTTACTTTGCACTTTTCTGTAGTTTAATTTTTTTTTTACAATGAACTTGTTTTCTTTTTGTAATCAAGAAAAAACTCTCAATATTATTTTTGAAAGCTAAAGGAGCCCAAAATTTGGTATTTTTTTACCTACCACAAACTCTCACAGCTGGCAAGTATATGCAGATCAGTTCAGCAAATAACAGAAAGTAGTAGAAATCAGCAAGCATCAAAATTTAGATAATACCATGAAGTTACTTATTTTACCTATTTCTGTTTTGTACTTGAAAAGCGCTGTGCTGTGCAAAGTTTGACCAATTTGTACTTTTTTTTCTTATTCCCAAGATATCAAGCTTCTTAAAAAAAAAAAAAGTAGGTTAAGATAATTCTATAGCAACATGCCAGATAGACCAAATTTCATAAGGAGACATGTTTTTAATTTCAGGCCTTTAAATGTGGTGTTGCTTCTAAGGATGAGTATTTATGAATGTATAAGAAAAAAAAGGCTTGAAAAACTTTATTTCTTTTAACAGTCAACAATATTTAGCCTATCAGAATGCTTGAATGGATAAACATTCCTACTGTTTTAATTTTGAATATAGATTGTCTCGTGCTGATGGGAAGTATTGTTAATTTTAATAAAATTAACTTTATATTGTTATTTCACCGCTTTATAATAATTTTACATGGCGCCCTAGGGATGCCTTTGTTTTACATTATCAGGTGTCACATTTGCCATTTGGTTGGTATAGAGGCGTTCAGCTCCACTTCTCTATTCAATTGCCTGGAGCCACACTATTCACGTTATATTACAAGGAGCTATATTGCTATACGCTGCACAAGTTTATATACTTTTATCTTATATGTATATATCATTTTTGTATTTTCTTAAAATCATTGTTTTGTGCTATTTCCCAGCATTCCTGTTGCTTGCCTTTAGGTAGACACAGTTATGGTAACAAGTTGGCTAAGACACTTGAGCAATCTGCCTCAAGTACTACTAACATGTTTAAATTTAGTTTCAAGCTGATAGCCACAATTTTGATACAATCTAAGCAAGTGTTTCATTGTTTTTGGTAAGAGTTATAGCTTGATAAATCCATTAAAATATAACTTTTTACACAGAGAGTTATTGCTATTTTAAAATAAGGGGAAATTATTGACGACTTTCATAAGTCACCGTATGTTGGACAGATCGCTCAAAGATAATTAATCAGAACTTGTCTCCATGGTATGTTACCACTTGGCTTAAACTCTCCCAGGAATTCATAGGAATCGGACAGACTAGCAAACAATCTGTAAGCGAATTGAGTACTTGTCAAATTAAATACCACTGTTACCAAATACACAGTAGTTAAATTAAAGATATACCAAGTTCCTCTTCAATCAGTCCATGTTCTTCACTTTTTACTTTTTTGTAAAATGTATGTTTATGGCTTAGCTCTAAGTTTGAGTTTTGTCTACATTGAGTTGTTCTATTACATGCTTTATCATGCCACTATTTAAGCTGTTAAAACTGTACTAAAACATTTTGGTTAGCTGTGTCAGATATTTATTATGGACAATTCAAAATATGTATCTTTAAACAGGCTTTGTTTTCCACTTGAATTTGTGTATATACATTGATAAGCAAGCTAGTCTCTTGTCTGAGACCTTATGTGCAGCTGACTGGTATTTGATTGATAAACTAAGGATCCCTATAATCTAAAGAGCATTTAACTAACTGATAACTGATAAATAGACCAATCAATTTAACCCTGCTTTGGTAGTTCATAGTCAGAAGTCACATCAAAATGAGTACTGAGAAGTTTCTACTTTGTATGCTGTGTGTGCTGTGGTATTTTTGCTTTTGAGAAACTGCTCCATTTTTTCTTTTACCAAAATATCTGTGGCTGGTAGGAACTACGTCTCTGCTTTGAATTATACCACTATTCCACGTTATTAACAATCATACATCACTTCCTTTCACACCTTCAAGTTTAATATTTTGTGTACACTCTTTTAGTTAGAATCTTGGAACGAAATATTATATAATAGTTTTACCTTTGTTTCTACTCAATAAATGTAATTACCCTGCCATTCTCTTAAAGTGTAAGTTCCTTATTGGCTGTATTTTTCATTCTCTGTTATTATTGTGAAATTTGTAGGTTTGGGGGCTGTTGCTGACTACAGGTAGTAAAAATGCGGAACCAGGTGGTAAGAGCCGTGCCTGCTTCCTAGTGGCGGCATGGCATTATCTGCCAAGGGATGAGAATTAAAATTGCCTGGCTAATTAAGATGAGCAATAGGAAGAGGAATCATTTTTTTTAAGGGGGGGGGGACAGTAATTATTAAGCTGATTGCAAGCCAAAAAGAACTTTGGCTCTTGAGGAAGAAGTCAAGTGTCTGTGTTTGCTGTAGGGATGTTATAGATACGGTTTTAGATGTTGTGTGCCTGTTGAGTCCTTGTGTAGCTCAGACCCGCTCAGTAATTCCTAGTTGGCTGTTTGCCTCTGAGCTGAATGCACAGGCTTTAAGTTTGCTTTTCTAGTTCAAATATTTAGAGATTCTACATGTGCCATTTGAAAAGCCCTATTTATGCCACTGCAATGGCGGTACTGCTGAGAACTTTCTTGTAAAAATTTAGCAAGACATGGAGAGAATTTGAGGATAAAAATAGTGTGCATAAACTCCATTCTGAGCCAGAACTGAAGGCAAATGACCCACAACGTGCACAACAATTTAGTGGCTATTAATATATTTCTGAATTTTTAGAAGAAGATTTATTTGAAAAAGATTTCATGTAGTTTCTGAATGTAGGTAATTTGAATCATGTTTATAAATATTTTACCTGCCTTGAATAGATGATTAGTCTTGTCCAATAACAATTTCAGAGTAGCTAATGTGGCAATATAAATATGAATATTTAGGGGGCATTTTTTCTTTATATAGTAAATGCGTGATTAGTAATGATTTCTATTACAGAAGGTTTTTTTATGGCACATTGCTTTATAAAGGAAATGAAGTTAAGTCTGAAGAATTACATAATGAAATCTGGGAGTATGTGGTTTAGGTATAGTTACAAAAGTAAAAATGTATAATTTATGTCAGCATAATACCCTTCATTGAAAGTTATGAAAATAAGTCTTGTGATGTACTCCATGCATCACATTTCTTTTCTTTTTTTTTTTAAAGATTTTATTTATTTGACAGAGATTACAAGTAGGCAGAGAGGCAGGCAGAGAGAGAGAGGGAAGCAGGCTCCCTGTTGAGCAGAGAGCCCGATGCGGGGCTCGATCTCAGGACCCTGAGATCATGACCTGAGCCGAAGGCAGAGGCTTAACCCACTGAGCCACCCAGGGGCCCCTCACATTTCTTATATGCCTCCCTATATAAATGAAACAACTTCCCTACTATGGTCTAGAAATAATCCCACACTCAAAAATACCTAAAATTGGGACGCCTGGGTGGCTCAGTTGGTTAAGCAGCTGCCTTCGGCTCAGGTCATGATCCCAGCGTCCAGGGATCAAGTCCCACATCGGGCTCCTTGCTCAGCAGGGAGCCTGCTTCTCCCTCTGCCTCTGCCTGCCACTCTGTCTGCCTGTGCTCGCTCGCTCTCTCTGACAAATAAATAAATTTAAAAAAAAAATTTTTAAATACCTAAAATTCAGCATCATTCAGCAAATTCTCTCCATAAGGTAATGTGACTGATACCTCATTTGTCTTTCTTCTTGTTTGTATATATATTTCCTCTGTCCTCCAAGCATTTGAGGTAGCTTCCCCCACTTTTTTAAAGACTTTTACCCAAACTAAATAACTACTATCAAAAATTAAAATTACAATCATTTACTGAGAGCCCTATCTGTTCTAGGCATTGTACTGGCTGCTCTCCATATAATATCTTATTTTAACTCTCACAGGAATTCTTTAAACTAGATATTTCCATCCCCATTTCACAGATAAGGCAACTAAGAAAGGTTAAGTAACTTTCTCAAGGCCATACTACTCAGCTGGGGCAAAACAAGAATAGTAATTTACATCCGACTCCAAAAATAAATGCCTAAGAAAATGAGGAACAGAGTAAGGAACAATACTCAGAATTCCTGTCTCCTCTTTTCGCCATAAGATTACACTTGATGCTCTTATGATTTCTGGTGGAGAAGAAGATGAATGATAAAACTGTAGCATTTGTTTTTAGGGCCAAAGTATCCAAAAGGGCTCATGGGAAATACTGACATATGGGCTTCCTCTTTCTCTCTAGACTCAGCATGACCAGCAAAAGGAGTTGGTATTATGTGAAGGAGAGTGGGTGTTTGATGTAGTCCCACTTACTGATTTTTGCTTTTGTTGCTTGTGCTTTTGGCGTCATACCCAAAAAAGTCGTTGCCAAGATGACTTTTCCAATGCCAAGAAGCTTTTTCCCTATGTTTTCTCCTAAGAGTTTTACGGTTTCAGGTCTTATATTTAAGTCTTTAATCTATTCAGAGTTAATACGCAAACCATATATCTGATAAGAAGGTAATATCCAAAATACATAAAGAACTCATACAAATCATAACAAGAACAAAAAATCCAATATGAAAATGGGCCAAGGAACTGAATAGACATTTTTCTGAAAAAGCTATACAAATGGCCAACAGGTACATGAAAAGGTGCTCAGCATCACTAATCATTAGGGAAATGTGAATCAAAACAACAGTGTGATATCACCTTACACATGTTAGGATGGCTTACCATCAAAAAGACGAGAAATAACAAGTATTACAAGTATGTGGAGAAAGTGGAATCCTGGAGCACTGTTGGCTGGAATGTAAATTGGTACAGGCACTGTGGAAAACAGTATAAAGTCCCCCCTGCCCAAATTAAGAACTGAAATGCCCTATGATCCAGTGATCCCACTTCTGGGTATATACATCCAAAAGAAATGAAAATAGTTCCTTGAAGAGATATGTGCGCTTCCATGTTTATTACATCATTATCGACCATAGCCAAGATACTTAACATAAGTGTCGGTCCACAGATGAATGCATATATTACATGTATACATACATACACATAATGGATTATTATTCAACCATGGGAAAGAAGGAAACCCTGCCATTTGCAACAACGTGGATGAAACTTGAAGGCATTATGCTAACTGAAGTAAGATATACAGAGAAAGACAAATACTTATATATAATAACTTATATGTGGAATCTAAAAATATTGTACTTATAGAAACAGATGGTAAAAAGATGGTTACCAGGGGCTGGGGGGCGGTGGTGGAAATGGGGAGCTGTTGGTTCAAAGGGTGCAGAGTTCCGATTAGAAGATGAGTAAGTTCTAGGGCTCAGTGCACAGTGTTGTGACTACAGTTAAAGGTACTGTATTATATACTTGAAAGTTGCTAAGAAATGGTAATTACGTGACCTGATGGAGGTATTAGTAAAAGCTACGGTGGCAACCGTTTTGTCATAGAAGTATGTCAAATCAACATGTATACCTTAAACTTACAAAATGTTAAATGTCAGTTGTATATCAATAAATCTGGAAGAACAAAGAAAAGACAATAGGAGAAAATATGCTTTCTTCTCCTTTCTTAAATTCGCCTTTCCCATCTTGCTCACTGCTCATTCAGAAATGGCTCAGATATTTTGCTAAACACTTTCCCCATCCCATATAACATCCTGACCATCAAGCAAAAAGCCAGAAGAATATTTAAAGACAGCTGTGAAGATTTGGATAGCTCAGACAGTGAATATACCAAAAGCATAAAAAATGACCCTCTCTGTGTGTCACAAGAGGCCTCAGGCTTACTGTGAGAGATCTCTCCATTTAATTGCTTTGTAGGTTAATCCATACCTCCATGTCTTTCAATATGACTTCCATAAATCTCAAGCAACCAAGAATTTCAGTGTGTACTGCCTGGCATCAGATGCTGAAAACTACTGATCTGGTAACCTGATTGGAGTTTAATGACTACTATGGGAGAATTCTGTTGAATTGTGAATAAAATCCAAACGCTTTCAGTCTTATCATGTATGTCTGTGCCAAATTCTTTGGCAGCCCATAAAAGCCAGGTCCTCCCAGACTTGGCTAAAATCCAGTTTTCTTTAAGATTTCCATGCTTCTAGAACTGCTAAAATATTTCCTGCTTGACTCTAGTATAAGGGGAGAAGGAAACTGTCACAGAATATCTGAGCCCCTGAGTTACTTATAGGAAAGAGACATAACAAATGAAATCAATTTTTTCCCCCACAGTGTGCCAATTGTACTATTTAGAGGCAATTTCTCAGAAGCTATTCTTGAACATGGTGATAGAGTACATCTGAACATAGACGTCACCTATGTACTCATATCCAAGTTTCCTTCACAGATGACCACCTGCAGAATTGGCAGAGCTGCCATAGGCTGGGGTGTCTCTGAGTACAAGGAAAGAAATTCTATTTCGTAACTAACCTTTGCTGAAATGGCAAACAATGTTTCCTGCATGTTCTAACAGCTACCCATGAGTAGCCTATTTCACTGTTTCAAATTCATCTTAAAGTTTCTATTTGATCTAGAATGTCTTAAAGGAAACTGATCTCCACAAATTATTCTTTATCTTCACTAGCAGTTCTATTCATCACCTACTTTCAAAAAAATTATTATAAAGGATCGCCTCATTAAAATCAGGACAACTACAAATGTTTGCCATCAGGGGTGTTGGGTTAATCAGTCAACAGGTTGGTAGCTCCCACTAGGAGAAGGGGCTCTATGGGATTTAGCTAAGGAGAAACAGGAAGCAGGGGGAGAGGAAGATTTAGGGATGCTGAAAGGGAGGGAGCAGCTGGTTTTAACAGGAACTGACTTTAAGCTGGGCAAACAATTACAAAGTTACACCCAAGGCATTCCAGGTAAGAGTATAAGGCAGAGAATGGCATCAAAACTGACTGAGTGCTTAAAGAATGACAGATAAGAACCAGGGGCCTTCTCCTGGGAGTTCCATGTGAAGGGAAGTGGAGTCTGGTCTCGGGAGGAGGATGACTCGGGAGGAGGATGGCCAGAGTCCTCCTCTGTCCCGGCTGGAGTTCCAGCCCATGGGCAAACTAGCTAGGGACAAGAAGCCCGGACAGAGGGCCAATTAGGCAGACTGAGAGCACGTTGTCCTGATACCTAAAGTACTTCCTCACCCTCAGGGAAATGGAAGGGAGCAGCAGTTTGTAAACAGCTCTCACCTACAACTGCAAATAAGTATTAAGGAGCCAATGAGACCCCACCCCCTGCCTGTCTCTCAGATTTCAGCGAAGGGGAAGTATCACTACTCAGCCAAATCAACAAATAGTTGATCTCCTCTGTGTGGTTTTCATTCTCCCAACCTTGCCCTGTCTGTAGATAGCAGAGGATAGTATAAGCTCCTGGAGTCAAACTGGGTTTGAAAGGGTTAAAGAACTTGTCTCAGGCTCCTGGGATGGAGCCCCATGTCTGGCTCCCAGCTCAACAGGGAGTCTTCTCCCTCTCCCTCTGCCTGTGCTCGCTCTGTCTCTCTCAAATGAATAAATAAAATCTTAAAACTAAAAAGAAAGAAAGAAAACCAAAACTTGTTTCAGGCCACAGGGCCAGAGAGAGTTGAACTGTTATTTACTGTTATTTGAATCCAAGCAGTCTGACTCTAGAGCTGATTTGACTTTAACCACTAGGTTACACTGTCTCAATCATGCACTTAAACTTCAGGTAGAATTTTAAGCATCTCTTCTCTTGGAATATTTTCCCCAGTTCTCTCTCCCAGTCCACCATCATCACAGCTTGTCTCTGTATTCCCTCATCAGTTACATATTTTATCTAAAAACTCTAAACTTTTATTTTTCACCGCTGTTAATGCTGCTTTGGAGTTTTTCTCAAGTTGCTAAAGATATGGGAGTATTTTGATGACCTCGACAAAAGTCTGAGCTCCCAAATGACCTGGGTTGTGTTTCTTGCTATAGTTTATGTATTTACTGGAGAGATAGATAGGAGCAACATACCAACCCTGCCAGCTTTCAAAGAGCGACACTAAGGATAGTCCCAGTCACCCTACCTCGGGGAGCCAAGGAAGGCTTACACCCCAAGGTCCTCAGACCCAGGATCCCAAATACTTGATGGCTTAGATAATTCATTATATTTCATAATTAGTAATATGGAATTCCGAGTGGCAGGGAGAAACTCATTTACTCTTGAACATCCTAATGGGGGACTCAGAGCAGGAATCTCTTGACATTCATTATCTATATTTTAGAAACATCCAATGTGTCTGAGCCAAACCTTTATGGTATTTCTGTGTTTGGATAATTATTAGATCATATTCTGTCTCTAAAATAGGAGCTTGGGGTGCCTGGGTGGCTCAGTGGGTTAAAGCCTCTGCCTTCGGCTCAGGTCATGATCCCAGGGTCCTGGGATGGAGCCCCGCATCGGGCTCTCTGCTCAGCGGGGAGCCTGCTTCTGCCTCTCTCTCTGCCTGCCTCTCTGCCTATTTGCGATCTGTCAAATAAATAAATAAAATCTTTGAAAAAAATAAAAAATAAGAATAAAATAGGAGCTTGACTTTCCCAAACATCTTGTTAAAATAAAAATTTCATTAGTTTATGGCTATTTCAGAGATCTTAAAATACTTGCTCTCTTTTATCTAAATTAAGAAAATAATTATAAGAAATTACAAAACTGCTAAGGTTGGACAGTGTTTTATAGTTATTGTTCCCTCAAATGGGTGGATCTGCATTCAGCAGAATAGCGCAAAAATTGTGCTGGTTTTCTTACAGAAAAATAAGAGCAGTTTCTTGGTTTGGGCGGTTAAGCAGTTATGCTGTGGTTTTGCAATATGTTACCATTGGGGGTCGCTGATGAAGGTTGTATGGGGAATCTACTATTTTAGCAACTTTTCTGAAAATCTAAAATTATTTCAAAGTTTCAAAGTATTTTTTTAAAGGCATTAATTTGGGCAGAGGTGAGGAATGAATGGGAGATAGAAGACACAGGATTGGCCATGAATTGGTAACTGTTGAAGCTGGTGATAAGTACAGTATGTTTATTATATACTCTATGTTTGTACATGTTTGAAATTTTTATAAAATTTTTTAATCTCAGGTGCCTCGGTGGCTCAGTCAGTTAAGCTCCTGACTCCTGATTTCGGCTTCAGTCATGATCTCAGGGTTGTGGGATCAGATCTGTGTGGGGCTCCACCGTCAGTGCAGAGTCTGCTTGAAATTCTCTCCCTCTCCCTCTGCCTCCCCCCCACCTCACATGCTCTCTCTCTCTTAAAAAAAAAAAAAAAAGTAATTTTTTTAATCTACTAAAAAAGAAAGACATAGGAGCAATTATGCAGTTAAAATTTGGGCAAACATAATAATTTTCCTATTTTTAAAGATTTATTTTGTTTAAAGATTTATTTATTTTATTTTAGGGAGAGACAGAGAGAGCATGAGCAAGGGGAGGGGCAGAGGGAGAGGAAGAGAATCATGAGCAGACTCCATGCTGAGTGCGGAGCCTGTTGTAGGGCTTCATCCCAAATCCCTGAGATCATGATCTGAGGTGAAATCAAGAGTTGGACACTTAACTGATTAACCCACCCAGGAGCACCAAGAGATTTATTCGTCTGAAAGAGAAAGAGAAAAAAAAAAAAAAAAAGAGTGGCGGGAGAGGGGTTGCAGGGGGCTAGGGGAAGAGGGAGAGAGTCTCAAGCAGACTCTGCCTTGAGTGTGGGGAGCCTGACTCAGGGCTGGATCTCATGAGGCCACTAGCTGAGCCAAAACCAAGAGTCAGCGGCTCAAATGAATGAGCAACCCAGGTACCTAAACATTAAGAATTTTCTAGAGGTGCCTGGGTGGCTCAGTGGGTTAAGCCTCTGCCTTCACCTCAGGTCATGATCTTGGGGTCCTGGGATCGAGCCCCGAGTCAGGCTCTCTGCTCAGCAGGGAGCCTGCTTCCCCCTCTCTCTCTGCCTGCCTCTCTGCCTCCTTGTGATCTCACTGTCAAATAAACAAATAAAATCTTTAAAAAAAAATTCTAAATGATATTGTTTGTCTCTAAATAAGACAAACTTGTATTATCTTTGTTGTTGCTTTTTTCAGTTTATTTGTTTGTTTGTTTAAGTAATTTATTCACCCAATATGTGGCTCCAACTCATGACTCTGACCTCAAGAGTCACACACTCTTATAATTGAGCCAGCCAGGCACTCCGAAACTTGTATTATCTTTGGATTTCAGTTTTCTTTGCCAATCTTATCCTTTTGTGCAGAAAGAGTCAAGTATATGCTTGATTGTATTTTTTTGATTCTAGAATATACTTAGTTGTTTTTAGCTGTTATTTTTCAGCTTTTCTTTATTGTTATTGTACTGAAGATATATGCCCACAATAAACTAGAAAAAAAATGTTGTCTTCCCTGTCTGTGGATTGTTAGATAGTAACGTTTCTCTTGTATGTCTATTTTTTATTTTTGTTTTTCTAAACAAGTGTGAGTATAAAGTCACACAACCGCCAAATATTTTTCCATTCTTTTTATAATAAATGTATGCTATTCCAAAGATAATTAATTATGCTAGGTCAACCCTTCTGGGTAAGAGAAGTTTTAAGGGCCATGTTAGAACTTAAGGCACAGACGACCAGATGGTGACCACAACATTACTTTCTTACTTTCTAAACCCTCCCTTTAACAATACCTAAATTAGAGTAGTTCCTTACAAATAAATTTCCTCTATTAGTCTGGGAATACAAAGGCTTTCTTTAAAACACAATTTGAAGGCATGTTGCTTTTGCCCACTTGCCTGTGTTGCGCTGGATGTGGGACCAGATATGGGACCAGACAGCTGCTAACTTGGAGAGCTCCAGGAGCAGCGAGAACATGAGAAAAGAGGGGCCATGATGATGGCAAAGAGCTTTGTGGCTCCTGACGGGCTGTCAGTGGAGTGAAGTGCTTCAATACATGGGTTGTGGAACTGAACTGTCTGGGTCTGAACGCAGATTCTGTCCCAAGTATTTATCACAGC
Source organism: Mellivora capensis (assembly GCA_004024625.1). NCBI lineage: Eukaryota > Metazoa > Chordata > Mammalia > Carnivora > Mustelidae > Mellivora > Mellivora capensis. The sequence continues at coordinate 111,654 of PISX010000571.1, forward strand.
TTTACTCACAATTGTCCAAAACTGGAAACAGCTCGAGCCCCCATCAACTGGGGGACACATAAAGTTTAGTATATCCATATAATAAATGAAGTACTATTCAGCAATAAAATGCTGATACATATAATATAGATGGACCTCAAAGGTTTTATGCTAATTGAAGGAAGTCAGACATAAAAGATTAAATATCATACTATTTCATCTATAGAACATTGCTAAAAAGTCAAATCTATAGATAGAAAATAGATTGATGGCTGTATTGACTGCAGAGAGGCATAAGGCAACTTTTTGGAGTGATGGAAATATTCTATATCGTGATTTACTAAAATGATTGTACGACTGTATATATAAGTTGTTAAAATCCATCTAACTGTATACTTACAAAGAATTGTATTTTATGTAAAGTATGTCTCAGTAAAATACTCAGAACCAAATATATAAAATGCATTTACTAGAACCCCTTTTTATTTGTCTGGCTTCCATGAACAAGCTTATCATTACTGCTTTAAGTCATGTCTTTCTAGAACCAAGGGATGTTCTTTGTCACATGTATATTCTCATATCTATTTTCTTCTGGTAAAACTATGCATAACACCGGGGTCCCAGGGTGATAGAGACAGCAGAAGGAATCCTGAGTTAAAGGCTGGCGGTGGATGACCAACTCCTAGAAGGAACTGTAAGCGCAGGAGAGAGAGATTCAGGAGAAGTGGGGCTCTCTCAGGCTACAGAGAGGAAAACTCAAGAACAGAGCGTTAGCTGGCCTTCAGAAGGGGAGGAGATGGTGAGGTGACCCTGGTGGGGAGAGGGAAGCTGAGAAAGTGAGAGTAAATGTACCTCTTTAGGTATCACAGCTCTCAAATTAACATGTTTACACATTCATGACACCCATGTGGTTTCAATTTCTCGGCAGTGGGATTTCTCACATAATTAAGCTTTTAGAAAAAATTTCATTTTTTGCCATTAAAAAACATGACAAATGGTCTACATGTATCATTTGGACACAGGTCACATTACCCAGATAATGAACTCTTTCATGTAAAATTTCCAGTAGATTTTTAACATGCAAAAGTCCTCATATGTTATCCCGTATTGATCCGATCGGAGCTGTTAGTGTCTAGTGGATCAATGATCAGCAAACTAAAAAGTCACTTAGTGACTATGACACCCATGGCAGTGTTAGAATCTATTGTGTCAGGAATTCTTGTTTTATTAACTCTGTAATTACCTGTTCAGCTGAACCAGTGAATTTTATTACACATTTTCTTTCACCTGAACAAGACCTTTGCACTTCTACCAGTGCCCTGAGGATCCACCATTTTTTTTCTGTTCCATGTCTTTCTCTTGTGGCCTATGGCTTCACTGCCATCTGTCTAGGCAGAGATGTGTGGGAAACAGGGCTTTTAGAACGCCGTCGTCTAGCTTGGGAAGCTGTTCAGCGGCCCTGCCCTCCAGCGTTGCTCTTTAGCTGAGACATATTAGGCCTCAGGAGGAAGAAAGTCAACAGGGCAACTCTGCCTTGCTGTGTCTTGGTGCTCTCTTTAAACAAAGGATCACTGTGCTGCGTGGCATGGGAGTTAGCAGCATGAGCTTTGGAGGCAGGTCTGGAGCTGCCTCCTGGCTCTACCAGTTGGCAAGTTATGTAAATTCCTCAGCCTCAGTTGCCTTATGTGTTAGGGGAGGGGATAGGAATAGTCCCTCCTTCATAGTGTTGCATGGATATCTTGCCAGTACCCCAATTCAACATGCCTGAAATTTTGTCCCCCCTCAAACTTGTATCTCTTCGACTTTCTTTTGGTAAATGGTGCAATCATGTTTGACTCACTCTTTCGCTCACCCCATCCCCAACATTCAGCTCTCACCAGACACTATCAGGTCTGCCTCCTAGATGTTTCTGGAATGCCTCCATCACTCTCTAATCTCGCCATCTCTGCCCTAGCCCAAACCTTTACCATTTCTCACCTGGACTTAACAAATTCACTCTTGGCTCCCTTTGAACTCATTATTCAGAGGTTCCTGTTCTCCTTAGAATTGGATTCAATGTCCTTAACACATCCAAGACTTTGCATGATTTCATTTTTTTCTCGTGTCGCTCTTCTTGTCACTCTTATTGGCTATGGTAGTACTGGGATTTGTATATGTGATTTATTTTTTCATTTATTCACTCATCTAATGTTTACTGAGCATCTTTTATGTGTCAGGGACAGTGCAAGTGCTGACAATACAAAATGAATATGGTCTGCTCCCTGCCCAAGATGAGCTCAGGGCCCAATGGGGATTAGAGATACAAGAAAGTGATTAAAAACAGTAAAATGTAGGGGCACCTAGGTGCCTCAGTTGGTTAGGCATTTGCCTTCAACTCAGGTCATGATCTCAGGGTCCTATCATGTCAAGCTCCCTGATCAGTGGGGAGCCTGCTTCTCCTCTGCCTTTCACCCCACTCTTGTGCTCTCTCACTCTCTCTTTCTCTCTCTTAGATAAATAAATAAAATCTTTTTTAAAAAAACAGTAAAATATAACATGGGAACTGAGACAAGAGAGTGATTAGCTTTGCAGTGACAATGACTATATTACATCTGGAAGGATAAATAAGAATAATGTGTGCATGTATGTGTGTGTGGTTTTAAGTTCAGATTCTTCATGCCAGAAACTATTTTAGGAATAATTCTCTTTTAGAGTATGTGCTGGCTAGTTTCCCACATCACTGAGGATACATATGTAATCACCACCAGCTATTAATTTCTCTTAGAATAAATAGAGCTAAGGAAACATCCCCTTTTTTATTCATTGAGTACTTTCCTATCAACTTTTGTCAAAATCTTTCTACTTGTTTAAGTGGCCAATCCAATATCCCCAAATTTCCCTTCCCTTGGAACATATCTCAGGATCTAGAAATTGGAAAAGCCGTGGATTATAGAATATAGTCAAAATCAACCAAAAAAGAAATTAATTCGATATCTTCAGATTTTGGGTCTTTTTAAACAGCTTCTTAACAGGAATATTCCATATACTCATCATGTAAATCCTACCTTCTTTAATAATTAATTTTAGTACAGAGGAATTACACTCTCCACAAATGACAGAAGGTCTGTCATCTTAAGGTTTTGTGGGCTGCCGAAAGCACAGATTAGGTATAAAATACTAGTTTTCTAGAAATGCAGTGTTAATATTCAGCTGCTACTGAATGTCCATTTGATAAATGTAACTAAGTAACAGTTTCCTCTAAAATTTGGTCTTCTGATTGTATTTTATTCTCCAAACTTTTGGGTAATCAAAAGCATTCTCTTAATTAATTTTTGAAGAAATGTATTATTCAATTAAGATAATTTTCATAATGCAAAAGAAATATTCTTTCTTTTTAAAGATTTTATTTATTTGACAGATCACAAGTAGGCAGAGAGGCAGGCAGAGAAAATGGAGGAAGCAGGCTCCCTGCCGAGCAGAGAGCCCGATGTGGGGCTCGATGTGGGGCTCAATCCCAGGACCTTGGGATCATGACCTGAGCCGAAGGCAGAGGCTTTAACCCACTGAGCCACCCAGGCACCCCCAAAAGAAATATTCTTAAACGAGAAATTTAAATTTCCCTTTATACCGTGATGCTTAGAGACCATATTATTTTTGCATACATCTCACAGAAGCATTTTTACCATAAGAAAACTGACTCATGGGCACCTGGGTGGCTCAGTTGGTTAAGCAACTGCCTTCAGCTCAGGTCATGGTTCCGGAGTCCTGGGATCGAGTCCCGCATCAGGCTCCCAACTCCATGGGGAGTCTGCTTTTCCTTCTGACCTTCTCTGCTCTCATGCTCTCTCTCACTCTCTCTCAAATAAATAAATAAAATCTTTAAAAATATATATAAAAAAAGGAAAACTGACTCATAACCAGACATTTATTTCCATTGTTAAATATAACAGCCTCTGTGTAAAGTCTGTCACATAAAGATCTCAACACACTTATTGTGTAAGATATTTTAGTGTTTTTACTTTTAAACCCCGTGTCTAAGATACAGAGAAATGCATCTAAGTAGCTCCGTCTGTACTTCTGAAAGAAACATTTATCAATTAAGCAAAATTGAATTGTTAGACATCTGAAAGTACTGATGACACCTCAGTTGTGAAGAACAATGGGAACATCACTCTCCCCTTCCTTCAGCTAAAGAATAAGAAACAAGAAGAGTTACCTGACCCAGACTGAAGCTGACCTAGAACTCTACAGACTGTTTCATTTGAAATGATTAGGCAAGTACAGTGTATGGGGCAAAAGAGATTAAGCTGAAAAATGTAAACCATAACTAAGAGACCTTAGCTCATTATAGCAACATCACCTCTTCTGTTTTCTAATTCTCCCTTAAAATGTGCTTACTGATGTAGACACTGAAGATATAAAGATGAATAAGACCCAGTCCCTGCCTTCAAGGAACTAATAATCCAATGGAAAACAGATGTGTGCCGCTAACCCTAATTATTGAGATAAATGAGTGTTTTCAGCAAAGTGCTAAGCAGAGGGGGAACAAAATAAGTTAACAAAATAAGTTAATTCTGCCCAGAGGAATCAGAGAATCAGAGAAGACTTCATAGAGGAGGTGACATTTAGCTGAATCTTGAAGGATGAGTAAAACTCAACCAAATGAAGGAAAGTAGGGAAAACTTAGGAAGAGAAAAATATCAGGAAACAAAGGCAAGTTGTGTGAAAATACTTGCTATGTTAGAGAATGTGAAAGGAGAATGTCTGGAGTAGGTTGGGGTTAGTTGTGAAGAAAATGGACAGTCCTGTAGATCCATCCCCATCACCTCCTACTGACAGTTTAGACTTTATTTTGTAAGACATTAGGGACCAATCAGCTATGTAGTATTTTATGGAGGGTGGATTTCATTATTTGGCCATCTGCCATCAACACTTCTCCCTTCCTATAGACTCTCTGATTGCTTTCTGTGTTGTCTCCTATTATGAGTGGTATTAGTTAAGAGCTAGTGGTTCTCTTCCACGACCAGATCCTTCCTCAACCAAATCTTGTGCTGCCAGGGTCCGGCCACATAATTCAGGCTTAGGCAAAATGACACTACCTCTTTGAAGACTTTTCATCTTGACCATCTGATACAAAGATGTGAAGGCATCTGGCAGTTATAGTCATAGCAGGAGCAACAACTGTGGTTGGTGCACTGCCTGATTTTTGTTGTGGTTCCTGTCCCCTGGCCCTCAGGAGCTCCCCTGCCCCCGATTCTGACCTTGAGTCAGCTTCTGCCATGCAGCTAGGAACTCTTAAGCAAATAACGTCCAAAACCAGACTCATCATTCAAGTTCAAGGAGTTACACACCTGGAGCTTGGAACCATAGGTTTAGAGCTTTAAATAAGGGCTTTTCAGAGATGGATACAGGTTTAAGATTCCTTGTAGTAAAGCTGAGAGTTAAAGCCCAAGAGATAGATCAGTCAGGGAGAGAATATAAAGGAAGAAAACAAGAGGACTGGAGATAATATCCTGGGAGATGCCAGCATACAAAGAAGCAGACAGAGGAACTAACTAGGATGCCTAAAAGGATATCTCAAAGATATAGGAGGAGAACCAGGGAGAAAATAAGCTCCAAGAGGGGCAGTGAGATCGGACAGGATAAACACTGAGAAGTCATTGGGATTGGCAATTAGTGGGTCACTGGGTATTTTGAAAGAGTAGATTTAGAGTAGCTTTCCAGGTGGGAGCCAAAACCCTATGGTTAAGGAAATATAATTGATAGTTGAACAATGCAGGGATTAGGGGTACTGACTCCAACATAGTAAAAATTCACATATAACTTGAGTCCCCCAAAACTTTACTAACAGCTAATTGTTGAATAGAAGCCTTACCAGTAATAGAAAAAATCAATTAACATAATTTGTATGTATGTTATATACTTTATTCTTACAATAAAGTAAGCTAGAGAGAAGAAAATACATTTACAATACTATACGTATTGAAAAAAATCCATGTATTAAGTGGACCCACGCAGTTCAAACTCATGTTGCTCCGGCTTACACTGTAATGGGAGGAGACAAGTGGAAGCAGCAGCAGAGACTGTTTGAAGTGAAAGTCCAGTGGAATGCTGAAGGAGGAAGCAACAGCAAGGGATTTAGGGTTAAAAGAAGCCTTTTCCTGTAGTGAAAAAATGATCCTTTTCTAGCAGAAGAGCTGATGAAGGAGAAGATATTGAAAATGGTACATAGCAGAGGAACAGATGATGAACCATTATCTTGGAGAAGAGTAGAGACCATGGAAATTGTAGCAAGGTGGAATGGTTGGCCTTGGAAGGGGATAGAGCCTCTTCCTCTTGGAAGTCAGGACCGGAAGAGGTAAGATGAAGATTTAAATCACCTGGGTTCTTCTTAAGCATGGAGATTCCCCAGGCCTACACTAGACCTAGTGAATCAGAATATTAGAGGGGCAGGACCCCTGAATGTGCGTTATTAAAAAGCCACAGGTGACAGTTATACATACTAAAATTTAAGAAGTACTAACAGAGATCATACAGAAGTGGAAATAGAGTTGAAGCTAAAGAACGTTAAAAGTCCGGGGCAGCGCCTATAGGAAACAAAACATGGAACCTAGCAAAATTGAAATAAAGGATTCCCAAAGAACACAAAGAACATGGGTTGAAATCATAAATCAAGATGTCAGTCATTTAAGTATGCTGTTTCTTTCTGGTGTGCTCAGTGGCCCAGGAGGGATGGAAAAGCAAATGTTCAGATTGATCCAAGAGGTTGGGAATGGCACAGTGAGTGTGATAGCTCTCTAGGAGGCAAAATGAGGTTGACCCTGGAGTCCAGGCTGAGTAGGCAGGAGAGTGAACTAGTTCTAAAGTGAGGCAGAAACAACGAGGAAGCTCCTTTCCAAATAGGCCGGCTGGATTGAAGGAGTGCAGTTTGGGGTCACCAAGTTCTGAACTGCTCTCTGTACTACTAAGTACCAACCCAAACTGAACAAACCTGCTGTCCTTGATCCTGGATGTCTTGATCGCTATGGTAAAAACCTGGAAACCAACCTAGGTGTCCATCAGCGGGAGATCTGCTAAATAAATTATGATATATCCAGAGCATGGGTGGTATGTAATCATTAAACATAATACTAACAACCTACTTATTTTGGAAAATTAGTCACGACATTTTAGAAGGTAAAAAAGCATTGTTAGGGGCACCTGGGTGGCTCAGTGGGTTAAAGCCTCTGCCTTCTGCTCAGGTTATGATCCCAGGGTCCTGGGATTGAGCCCCACATCGGGCTCTCTGCTTGGCAGGGAGCCTGCTTCCTCCTCTCTCTCTCTCTGCCTGCCTCTCTGCCTACTTGTGATCTCTGTCTGTCAAATAAATAAATAAAATCTTTTAAAAAAATAAACTTTTTTTAAAAAACGTTGTGTAAAAAACTACTGGATTTTGCTAAAATTAGGGGTGTACGTGCAAGCACATGCATGTATGCAAAGGAGATATCTGAAAAAGTAAAAAATGTTGAGATATTTTGGTGATTTTTTTTAAGATTTTATTTATTTGACAGAGAGAGAGATCACAAGTAGGCAGAGAGGAAGGCAGAGAGAGAGAGGGAAGCAGGCTCCCCGCTGAGCAGAGAGCCCGATGCGGGGCTCGACCCCAGGACCCCGGGACCATGATCTGAGCCAAAGGCAGAGGCTTCAACCCACTGAGCCACCCAGGCGCCCCTGGTGATTTTTATTTGTTTGCATTTTCTGTGTTTAAATTTTTATTACATGTAGGTTTCTATTTTTTAAGATTAAGAAAATACAATAAAATTATTTTCACTCTTTTAGTAATACAAAGTGTTTAAAACTCCCAAATTACTTACCTTTCCTTCCCACCAGTCAAAATTCTCTTCATCTTAGCATGGCTTCTCTCAGATAGAGGTAGGAGCTGAGCTGATTAAATTAGTTGTGTGTCAATTTATGAATTATTAGTATCTCCATTATCCTTCAAAACATATTTATTGTCAAAATATGAGTGACTCTCCAAATGATGGTATTCGAGGTGGAGGAACAATGAAGCACAATAATTTGGACAGTGAGGGTTAAGGTAATTTGGGGCAAGAATATGACCACATAGTGGATGAACTCTTCCTGGGAATGTATATCCCTCAGGGTCAGCGTCCCAAAGCTCTTCCCATTTATGCCACATTCTGTCGCATAGGTTGATACTTATGATACACAGGAATGGTTTTTGTTGTTGTTTTTGTTTATTAACCTAATCATTTTTATTCATTAACCTAATCATTATTTACTTATTTTACCACTTCCAACTTAAAATGTCCCTTTTTTCTCCAGAGATTTGTTAAACATTGACCTTCCTTCTGGTTTTCTGTAATTTGACTCCTATATTTATATTTAATTCAGGTGAAATTTATTTTGACATCTAATGAGAGATGAACATCTGAATTTATTTCCTTCCAAATTGCTACCTTTCTCAGAATTATTTATTGAATCACCCTCTTTTACCTGTGTGTCTTATTTATCATATATTAGCTTATTACATATAAAAGGAGCTCTTTATTCTGTTAAATTGATCTGAATATTTTTTTGCACCAGTACTAGGATGTGTTGTAGCTCTTTAGTGTTTTAATAATTGTTAATGTCAGTCATTACATTTCTTTTTCAAAATTTCAAAATGCTATTTTCCTCTTTTCATTTTTCCTATAAACTTTAGAATTGTTTTTATCAAGTGCCATAAAAATCTTACTGTGATTTTAGTCGGTATAGCTTTAAACGTAAAACTTGACTTGACTCTCTCCACTTTGTACAAACAAAGTATTTTCGGTCTTAGAAGCATTTCCCTGTCGGCAACAGCAGTGGATACACGTTATCCATGGTAACTCAGGAGTTTGTAAATTCAGAGATTGCCTGTGTTCTCGTAAAGTGCCTGTATTGGAGAACTGTGCCACTCTCAAGTACCATAATTAATACAGGTTTTGTTGCTTTTTAAATTAGTCCTTTATAATCCTGTTATTTCTGTCTGCTGTTCTGAGTGTTAGCTACTGATTGTTAGGTTACCCAGGACTGATGTACTTTGCATCGTCTTCCTGTTTTTTAAATTGGCTTATTATATTAGGTTGGAGACTTCTTCAAATTTTCTTTTTTAAAACTTTATAGAGTAATGTCTGTTTTTCAAGGATTTTACGAGGCTCATTTTGTAAACTATTCCAAACCCTGAATGACTATTACATTAACTACCTGTATGATCTCAGGAAAGTAATTTAAATTCTCTGATCTTTAACTTCCTTGTCTATAAATTGGGCATAATAATACGTACATGAGGTAGTAATAATGGCAGCTATAAACAGCTTCTATGGAACCCCTCAGGAAATGATGCACCTTAACATTCTCCCATTCCCTCTGTTTATCTGTTGATATCAACTTTGCCAGTCATCCCTGCCTTTGGTTCCATAATTACCCTTCCTAAGGGAGTTCCTAAACTTCTCCCCTGGCTCAGTACCTAAGGCCAAATGGAGAAAGAATAGAGATACAGCAAATAATTTTGTAAGCAATCTAGCATTAAATTAATTGATACTAAATTAATTACAAATCATTTTCATAATAGCAAATGAAGCTAAACCAGTGTTCATAACCCCTCTTTAGAAAAATAAGGAGGTTTAGAAAATTATCATTTTATAAGTTATTAATGATTAATATAGGGCAATAATTTGGGTGTAAACCTTAATGCCTTATATACAGAGTGCCTATTAGTACCAAGTGGTAATTCTAAGTGTAAATGCTGATCATGACCCCAGAGAGCCAAAATCGTTGATTAGATGAGCATGTTCAACATTAAAGTGTGTGTGTTTAATTAAAATTGATTTTGGGAGAACTCTCCAACTACTGTTCCTTATGCTCAACTTTATTTTCTCATTGTGAAAACGAAGCAAAAATTGAGGTATTGTTTAGGTTAAATCCTGTATGTTGAGGAGTATCTAATTTTGATTTTTCTCTCTAAGGCCTAATAACGCATATACCTACTTCATGGCTTAATTTCATTCTATCATAGGGAAGGCTTCTTAGTGACCATAATTCAGAAGTTGAAATGTTATCTAAAGAAGATCCTAGATATTGTAGGGGCATCCAGAGCCCTGAGTATGGGGAGAGATGGGGAAAACAAAATGGAGAAAAAGAGTTCTGTTTACTCTCTATCACATTTTTTCATATCCGATGTACTAATTCTGTCATCTGCTGTTTTCTCTGAGAGCTTTTCTTAGAGCAGTGAAAGCATTATAGGTTCAGTGTAGTCATATTCACAGAAAGAAAAGCAATTTCTATATTTTTGAACATTTCCATTTCATTCACCTAAGAATTCTCTAGTAACTACAGGGTAGAAATATTATTTTTGAATTTTTAAAAAGAGAAAGAGAAGAGGAATAAAGAAAAGAAATCAGAATTTTAAAAATGTAATTGACTTCTAGATATGGACCTAATTTCTTGCACTAACAGTTTCAATACTGTATTTGTGGCTGTATACAGCATAATTAGTATCTCACGGGCAACAACCATCCATCTGTTCCCATAGATGGAAACTGTCTTTAAATAATAAAGGAACTCCTTTCTGACATAAATGCTCTCTGCTGTTGAAAGCTAAATAGAAATATATAGCATGATGGGTGCATCAGTCCTTCATTTACATTGCGACCTATCTAACTGCATCTTATAAAATCTCTTATTTTTAGTAAATACCTCAGTTAAATAGACTGGGTTGGGTCTTCGTTTTTGGTTTTGTTTTAGACTGCTCCTAGAATGTTTCCAGCTCACTCACAGGTTAATAATCGCACGATGATGTGTTGTCAACCAAGTCAAGTCCTGACAAGGAAATGGGAGCCCTGTTCAGAGGAGAGATGAGTAAATATCCCAAGGGAGGAATCAAACAACAAGCAGTCACTTTTCATAAAGACAAAAATCACCAAACTTAAAAAAAAAAAAAAAAAGGTTTAAAAAAAATAAGTTTAACTGAGAACTTGGACAGTATAAAAAAATGCGCAGATGGTAAACTTCTAATGGAAGAGACATTTGGGAGTATGGCCAGCAGCACATCCCACCTGCCACAGGAGTTTGTCTTTGGGCAGATACAACTCCCTAGTTGCGGGGGAGGAGGGAGTGAAAAAATTACAACCCAGGTGGGTTAGACACACCTCTAGTCAGAGTGATATTCCTAAGCTGTTCACGTCGCTGATGGCAACAGCACTAGAATAAAATAAAATGTGAAAACAGTGTGCTGATCTTTAACTACCACGTCAATATGCTTAAAAAAATAATTTGAAGTTCTGTGTGCCTTTTCTGAATAGACAGTAACCACATACCACAGTTTCATAGGTTTCTTGCTAACAAAAGACCCCCCGATCTGTGAAAATCAAACTTTATTTTAAAGCCTTTTGGGCTTCGATGTGAACTAACTTTCCAAATTAAAATTACATCCAGGTATTCTTTCTCTTTAACATTTTGGGACCCACTAAATCTCACCCCACACACAAATCCTATACAGAGTGTGTATTGTCTCAAATAGCTGGAGAGGAGAGCAGCTTTCCCCATTGCTCACCAGAGCCGCGGTTCTCCCCAACAGAGTCATGTTTTTAGTAAGGTTCCTGTGGGAAACCTGTTTGTGAAAGTGGCATTTGTGATTCAGACTTCAGCTCCCCATGCCAGCTTCGGAAAGTCAAACAGATGTTTCCTCGTTTACTGCAGCGTAGCTCATCACTTATCCCAAGAGGAAAATCAGAAGAGGCTGGGGACAAGCGCAATTCTGTCAGCCAAGCCACAAGAAAATGGAGATAGAGAGAGGGCTTGTGTGTGTGTGTGTGTGTGTTCTAAATCTGATTAAATATGAGTTTAAACTTTGCTTTATTTAAAGATACATTCATCTACAGAAAAGTTTATCCTCCACCTAAATTTCATTTTCTACTCCCTTTTCTCTTCCTGTTTCCTGGCAAAGTTCAGTATCTTTGATAGGTCTCTTTGGAGTACAGTCTTTGTGCTTTTCAGTTTTGCTTGGGATTAATAGGTTGTTTGAGAACAAAGCTTAGCTTTTGATTTGTTTTGCAGGAATAATGAGACCAAAAGTCATTTCTTATTCACATGCATCTAAACACTTGCATACTCCCAAAAAAGCAAATAAAATGTATTTTGAATCTCACCACACCACATTGATGTGGCCAGGGAATTACACTCATTAAATGGATTTACAAAGAGCTGGGTAGCATAGAGTGGAAAACAATATTGCACTAAGCCTGAACTAACAGTAAGCGGGACACAGTAAGTCTTTCTCATTTCTGATCCATATATTTTTAAAGCATAGTAGTGCCAATTTTTAAGCTAGAAATCAAGTTGCTATAGGAAGTATTTTTAAAAATCCGCTTTAAGCATTCCCATATTTTTGTTTTGGACATAGAGTAGATGTAATCTTGCCTAATTGTAATCCAGAGTCAGATTTTTAAGTTGGATTTTTTAGAAAAAAAGATTTGCTGTCTCTTTGCTTGGAATGAATTCCTCTAGTCCCAGGCCTGAGACTAGTGGAAGGGTTACGGCTGATTGAGAAGGTTCTCTGCGGATGTGTGTCTCTGTCTCTCTCTCCCTTTCAGACGTTCTCGTTTTCTCTCCTCTCTTGCTCTGTGCGTACGCAGTCTGTGTTTCAGGAAAAGAATGTGCGCTAAAAGAACTAATGGTCCGACTGTCCATCAGACTGGGCAGCAATGGAGGTCATCGGGCGGTCAAAACCAAATAATTTCAGCCTGTTCCTAAAGCCCCTGAAGCTGTTGACTCCATGACTGGAGTTCACCGCCTCTTGTTGCTTCTGTATCCTCTGAAACCTGGGAGTTTTATTTTTGGAGACAAGAACAGACATAGTTTCTCCCTAGCAACTGTGTGTACACAGTGCCTGCCATTCAGCACTGGCTCAGGTTAGCTTGCCCCAAGTATACAGTCAGTGCTCCTTCTTGATGCATGTCTGCCCTGAATAGACAATAGGCTAGAGGCTCCCCAAATATTGGAAGAGTCTGAATAATATTTGTGCTTGTTTTGAAGTGCATTGTTATCTAGAATTTTTTTTAATCTTTCAATAGAAAATATTTTCTCTTTTATAAAAGGATCTGATGTTCTTAATGCGAAACTTCCTACAGGCACATATTTTAAGGTAACTTCCAGGTTTCCACATTCATATGGAACAGATGGGAGTGGAAGTGGTTTCAGAGTGCTGACAACTCCATTAAAAATGTCTTAAAAATCCATAATCCATAAATCTGAGCCACATATTGGTTATATTCACAGCCCCTTCAGTATTTCTTGTACCCTATTTGTGAATACCACCACCTGCTGGCAGTTAATAGCTCTTACAAGAATCAATCTAAAAGTCAATATTAAATAAAATGTGCATGTTTTTAAGTAGGTAAGTTTTTGAAATGATGATCTGTTCATTGCATCATTTTGAAACACCTTAGCCACAATTAATTCACCAAAACTTTTTAAAGGGCATTGAAAAAAAATTGCACATGGAATATTGTTTTGAAATGAAAGCTATTCTTTATTTCTACTTAATACCACCTCTTGATTATCTTTTCACTTTCTTTTTCCTTGCCCACAACATTTAGAAGTACAAGTTGGAGTTGTAGTTCTACTTCTTTCGTCTGCCCACTCTCTAAAAGAAGTATTTGTGTGCAGTGGAATAGCTGTATATGGAAAAAGAGGAGGGGCAGGAAAGCATGGAAAATCCACAGGCTGGATAATTAAGTGTTGACTTCTAAAGATTATGTCTGTGATTGAGGGATTTACCACCCTTATTTTGGCATTGACTCATAAAACATATGTTCACAAAATCTGTTTTATGGGTTTTTTTAACAGGGTAGGAAATTTTAAATGTACAATAAAATAGGCAAATCAAATCTTCATGCAGTGATACTACAATACACTCATTCCTTTCCAATGACAAAATTTTATGGATTAAAATAATCCCAAACTAGTTTTCCAAAAAAAAAAAAAAAAGTGTGCCATTTCAATTCTAAATCTGTGTTCCTAGAATTTTCTTCACATCCTTAAAAATGTATCCTGGTCCAATTTTACTATATGCCTTTAGCCAGATCATTCTTTATATCCAATAAGACTACTTGAAATGTACAAGGTAGGAGCCAAACTCAATGATAATTTTTTCTTAAATGTGTTTTTCTAACCTCCTGATTGAGGACTGTCCTACAGATGGATGGTTCTTTCTGTTGCTCCAATGGTGAGATGCTCTGACATCTCAGCCACTCTCCTGGTATTTTTAGTTGTTTGCTACATCAATGTCACATTGTATTCAGTATTTCAGGCAGTTAGAAGTTGCAGGTCTTTGATGCCAAGAAACAAGGCCTTACTGAAACTTGGTTGTACTTACATAGCCTGGTGGTGATTTTTATGTGCTATCTGGAGAAGAATGAAATTGTTGCAATGCCTTTCTGAGAGGAAGAATGCCTTCCAGAGATTTTGCTCCCGGGGTAGTTTTCACAGAACTTTTCCGGTATTCTTTCATAGGGGGCAGGGGGCTTCCCGATCATAAAACAAGGGTAACCTCTAGTGTCACAAGAGAGGGAGGAACAGAGGGGTAGTGAAGGAGGGCACCAAATCTTTTTTGATGATGAAAATCTAAGTAACTCTTTAATTCCATTAAAAAAACTTTCTCTATAAATCAGAATTTTGGGTTCAGCCTGGCCCTTACTTTTGGAGATTTTGCAGTTTTTTCTCCCCTACGCGTCTGATCGCTGCTGGGAGGGCTGACTTATGCCCCCTGCTGCTTACATTTAAAAGGTCACTAAAACAATGACTAGGTTTTCTGCAGGCTCCACCTACCACGCTGTCAGAGAGCTCACACTCCACCCTGATCCTCAGCTGTAAAGCGCCCCCTACTGTTCCTTTGAGGCCAGTGCACTAATGATGCTCAGGTCTGCACTTCCTGGCACTCCTCTGTTTATAACGAGACCATAGAGTTTGCTGCCACATTTCTTCTTATGCTTTGTAAGGGTCTGTTCAGAGCAAGCCACTGTTCTCTTGGCCCCCCATCCTCACTGTCTTCAGTGATTTTAAGTAATCCTTTTAACTAACTCAATTAAAAACACACATGAAGAATTCTCTCCTTGGAGAGCATGGCACCAAAAATAGTCAAGGAATGGCCCCTGCCCTCCTGGGACTTGCAAACTTGGGGGTCATCCGGACACAAACACGGGCATAATGATTTTAATACTGGAATGTAATACTGCAATGTGATAATTACTAAAATAGAATTTTTTTTAAGTATTGTAGGAGAGAGAGAGATTAATTCCACCTGGGAGATTCTGAAAGGCATTTTGGAGTAGGTGGATTTTAAATTGAATCCTAAAAGATGAATAGAAGAAGAGTGTTCTAGGCAGGGGAACAGTAGTATTGAGAATGTGACATTTACTTTCATCAGGTTTCTTGCATCATTCGACTTCTTGGTTGCCTTTGTTGTTAACTGCATGGTTAACCAATTAAGGCAAGGAGAAAAGCTGATTTGAGATAACCATGGTGTGAAAAAGCTTTGATCTGGACATTTACTTTCCTTTCTTTTCACATGGTGATTGTAATATGAATAATATCATTAACTTTCTTTTTTCCTCTTAGAATTAGTTCACCTGTTTCTTTCCATCTAGATTCACACACACACACACACACACACACACACTCACACTCCTATCTCTAGAATTTATTCTTGGACTATCTCAGTTTCTACTATGAACTCCACAAGTCAAATCAATTAGATTGAATTGATAATACAACTTAATGACCCTGCTTGTCTTTGCAGGTAAACTTGAGACAGAATGCATCTAAGTGCCAACTCATTAACCTTGAAAGACAATTCAGGTGGCTTTATTCTAATGTTTCCAATGTTTGTTTAGAGTCGAGCACACTTTAAATATGTCTACCTTGTTTAATAGCCTCTTGTTGTACACAGTTTTTTGATGGACTCAGTTGATATTTTTCATTAAAGACCAAACCCTAAAGAACTCATTCTCCTTCCTCTTTTTTTTTTTTTTGTCTTCCTCTTGAATTTACATTCAAACAGGAGATTTCTTAATGGCTTCTTAAAATGCTAACTTACTAGTTTTAAATGTCTGTGTTTCACGCTGCCAACCACAGAGTTTCTTGTCTGCATGAAATTTCTAATTCTTACTCTGGGCTTTGTGGAAAACAATTGTCCAACCCTTCTCTCTTTACAGTTTTTCTAATTTTCTCATCTGTGCTGTTCACTCTCCATGCCATGGATATCTTCATTATGGGACTGGGAGGATTTTAGTCCCTGAAGACAAATATTTTATTAGCTCTTAATGGTGATCTGCTACGGAAGGTTACATTTCAGGACATTATTTATTTTAGTATGTTTGTAACTTGTTTTTAAGGAGGTTCTTTCCTCCTTTTATGTTTCCAACGGAGAAAATTCATCCCGAAATGTCTCCACTGCCACCTACTTGCAGTCTGGAAATTTACATGCACCTGGTTTATCAAATAAAGCCACTATTTTTTTTTTTTCCTGCATGGCAAGATTCCTGAGGAGAATACTGTAGGTGGCATTGTGGATTCTTCTCATGTTTTTAAAGGCATGGGTTTTGTGAAATTGCTAGAAAAATGCCTACATTATAGGATTTTTACTAACATTCGTGGAAGTGGTTTTTTCTGTAAATGTGGTTGTCTTCTCCTATGATAATTGTATTGCTACAAATTATATAGGTAACAGTCTAAGTGAAAATACCATTTCTAAATGCTTTATTCATATTTATATTAGGTTTACGTTGCTATAGTCATAATCCTTAATAACTTCTTATAAAGCACATTATATAATGCATTCATGATTATGCTATGGAAAGCTGTTACCTAGCACATTGTAAAAGACAGACATTTTAAAAAACAATATATGTTCCTATTTAATACAGAGAGATGAGTTATCAGACACCGTGTGTACTTGTAATTTCATAAATAATAATAAGGTATGCGTAAATGGCTCTTTAATGCCCAATGTTATTATGTAGAGAAGAAAGTGAACTATTCTAATATAATAATAGATATGAGAATTTTGAGTTATTTTATCTTCTCATCATAGCAGTGACCACTCTATGCCTAATGATTTCATTTTATTGCAAATCCCCTAGATGGAAGCTTAAAGATTTGACATTGTTATGTGTTTTTTTAATACAGGTTATTCTACGTTTTATTCAGCCTCCTAAAAGTATATTGCCCGTCTTAGCATATTTAACTGGAGAGTCTAGCTTAAGTCATTTTTGCAGCATGTTGTATAGAATCTCCCATTTTTAAAAAATTATGAGCATCGGGGCGCCTGGGTGGCTCAGTGGGTTAAAGCCTCTGCCTTCGGCTCAGGTCATGATCCTGGGGTCCTGGGATCGAGCCCCACATCAGGCTCTCAGCAGGGAGCCTGCTTCCCCCCCACTCTCTCTGTCTCTGCCTGCCTCTCCACCTACTTGTGATCTGTCTGTCAAATAAATAAATAAAGTCTTAAAAAAAAAATGAGCATCTAAGCATCTGCTTAAAATTTTAATTATTTCCCAAACTTCACCTACTTCATTTTTGTCTATTTTCCTTTCAGGTAACTAGACTCAATTATTCAGAATATTTTTGGAGAGTGTTATTTAATCATTCTTAACCTGAGAAATCATTTGGATCACATTGTAGAATATGCATTTGCATGTGAAAACATATGATTAGTGACAAGAGATATTCCTTTCTCATGAATGTGGAGCTGGCTGTTCAGAGGATAGGGCTGGTCCTTTTCTGAAAGCATTCAGTACTATCTAATTTCCCATCTATATAGTTTGTCCCTAAGTGACATTTTAAAAGCAGCTGTAACTTTATGGTTGTTTATGTTCAGTGACTATGGAATGGTTGTCTAAGAGAAGTAAAACAAATCTTTGCTGTGTGTTCTCTGGCTGGTACACAAGCAGTATTATGCTTGTACTTTTAAACAACTGCTAATGTAATCTGATTTCATTTGTATGCTGCACACCCTTTTTAAGTTTTTTTTTCTTTTTTTTAATCTCATCTAGAGAAACTGCAAGTCATTCAAGTTTCCTTAACGGCACCAATAATGTATATAAATCTTGTTAGTATGCGGTGCATTACTGAGTGGAGTGGCATTAAAACTCCTTTGTTGCAAAGTCATGCTTCAAGGAAGCCTTCCAGATCTAAAGATAAACAGTGCGCTTGGTGAATCCACTTCATTCTGAAAAAGTGTCTAGAATATAATTTGTCTAATAAGGGCAATCCCTTCATATAACTTAGAAACCAGGTGAGTTCTTAAGCATGTGGAAATCTGTGTGCCAGGATGAAATAAAGCTTTATATTTTGCATCCTGTCTGATAAATGCAATAGAAGAACATATTGGGCTTATTGGGAGATTTTGTTTATGGTGTTATTCAGGTAAACAGAGACCTTTCAAATTTCAATATCAAAAGCACCATAAGAAGACAGTGCTGGTGGGAATACCGACAATTTACTGCATAAGGGCATCCCTGTAACTGGCCAAGAATCCTGACTGTCTTGGTGTAAGGCAATAAAACACTAGCGTGTCCCACCAACAGCTTTTTGCTGGCACTTGGTACGAGAAGATGGGCAGGCTAGAAGGTGACTTTCCCCAGCAAACTCCTAGTGTTGGAGCACTTCTCTCATCCACATGGCCCATACCCAAAGCAGCTCTCCCTTTGTAAGTAGATCAGCCCCTTGCAGGCATGCAGGAGATAGACAGACAGCCTCTGAGGCTCCAACTGTCAGCTCCTTTTCTGCTCCAAGAAATGAAGAAGCTCTATACAGCACAGTTATTTTTTAAAAGACTATAATAAGTTACAGTTATGGGTCATGGTACTTTTTTCTATAGTGCTATTACCATTATTATCTTCTACAGCAGTAAAAATTGATTGTTCAGTTGAGCAGTGTGAGAGACCCTCAAATTCAGGAAGCTGGACTAAATCTCCCATCTGGATGGCGAAAAAGGAAGAAAGGAAGGATGGAAGGAAAGAAAGAAAGAGGGGCGCCTGGGTGGCTCAATGAGTTAAAGCCTCTGCCTTCGGCTCAGGTCATGATCTCAGGGTCCTGGGATCGAGCCCCGCATCGGGCTTTCTGCTTGGCGGGGAGCCTGCTTCCTCCTCTGCCTGCCTCTCTGCCTACTTGTGATCTCTGTCTGTCAAATAAATAAATAAAATCTTAAAAAAAAAAAAAAAGAAAGAAAGAAGGAAGGAAAGAAAGGCAAGGAAGGAAGGAAGAAAAAGAAAGAAATGGAAAGAACAGAGCATATTATTAACCTGCTACTCCTCTCCCTCCCCGTGACTTGCTAGCAAATTTTACGAATGTCCATGGAGGTACCACAAATATACCCCTCTAAGTGAAACTACACTGTGAAGTTGTAAATCTTAAGTGTGCGACCATCTGCCCTCCGTATTGGTCATCTTCCACCCTATCTGCATTACTGCTGCAGTTACAGTAACTTCTTACTTAGCTCCCCATGTGAGATTTGTGTGTATAATCAAATGGCTTAAATAGTGTTTGGATACACATTTGTGAGTTCAGGTAAATAGGAAAAGGCAAACATTTTGGAGCCCCAGAGCATGTTAACAGAGAATACAGCTAGTGGTTAAAACAGGCACCATGAGTCAGGAATCCTTGAGTTCCTGACCTGCAGCAAGCTACAGTACTTGCCAGACTCAGTAGGCAATGAAGCTTGTTTTAAAATGTTTCAAGATAGAGATTTTAAAATAAAATACATTTAAAAGTACAATATGCTAGATTTTCATACAGTTATTGTTGGTAACTTTAAAAATTGAGATTGTGGAAATAACATTCTGTGTTCTCTCATTCCTTTACCACACCGCAGTTCTTTGGCATCATCCATGTGCTTAATCAAGTAAACTTACAAACACTTAATAAGACCCTCTTTGACTTTAGGGGGTATTTTGAATCCTTCTAAAATCGCAGGAGTGCCAGCAGTGTTTGGACCAAGTGTCTTGTAATATTGGCTCTATTCCATCTTGAGATGTGGCCACTCTCCCTTCCATATTGAGATATATTTCACGATCATTAATAATGCATCAACCACATACCATTTCTAGAAATATTTTTTATTTATAGCTTGGCTCTTTCCTTCCCCACCTCCCAATTGCCAAAGGAGCCCTCAGAGCCTTCTGCCTCATATTTACCCTCCTTCTCTCATATCATAGGCATTGTCCTTTAGAAGACTTTCTGAGCACAAATGGATAGGTCAGTCCTGTTCTTCCACAAATCAGAGCATCTCCAAAAGTACAGGGAGTTTCTCTTCATGAGGCTTTAAGAACACTGCCTCATAGCTGTTCTGAAAAGTAAGAGGACTGAGGTGCTGGTGGAGGTCTAGTTTCCTTCACTGTCAAGGCAAAAGTAGGACTTTGTCATGCCACAGACTGAAAGAAACATACAGTTTTGGGACCCTGAAAATATTTGTATTTCCTTTTATGTGTATACGTGATATTAAAATTTTTAATTTTTTGCTAAGAGTTTTCATCTTTAAATACTTAATTTTCATTGATAGTCATTTTTCAACCACGGATGTTAATTATTTGTACAGTTTTTTCCCTTTTCATCATGTAATATCAGACCATTAATATTGTTCATATGGGATTGACTTACTTGAATTTTTCTCTCTTCCTCTACTCCCTAGACCTTCTTGATGTAGTTCCATGTATGAACTCCTACACACGCATACACACACACATTTTGGCAAACTGAAGAATACAAATGAGCATGAGGAAAGTGACAAATGCATAGGGGTAACAAGCGAGGAGGACACCATGCTAAGTCGGGTGATTTTATAACCTTATTTATATTGATTTAAAAATGCATTCTTTGCAGAAGCCTTTTCCCTTTGCTCTTTTGCCTGTTAAACTGCACAAGAAGGAGAACCAGTGATAGAGCGTTAAGCAGAGAGCAGACGGTAGCGATTTAGTAAATATTGTGGTGTCAGTTTTATTTCATTTACACAATTTATTTCATTGAGAAATATTGGGTAAAATAGATTTCCAAAACAAACGTTATGACTTATATTCTCTTAGGGTGAACCAACTGTATTTCTCATAAGCTGAGGCTGCAGATCTCTTCAAAGGAAACATTATGGGGGTTGATATTACAAACCTCCGAGATGGCTCTTAGGGTGGGGAGTTTGGGGGGCGTGGGACTAGAATGTTTGAATAACATGGAATAATTGTATAACAAAAACCTTAATCTCTGGCCATATATTATTTAAGTTAGGGAAAATTGTAATATTCAACTTTCTGGCTGGAAGGTAAGTCCCTTTGCCAGATTACATAATGAGCCATTTTAGGGGAATTGTTCTGAATTCAATAATTACATAATGCTTCAGACAAAGGTCATGATTTTTTTATGTTACTGTATTCTTCGTTCTAATGTGCAATACATCTGTCCTTATACATATATTTAATAAGTATTCATATACAAAGAAGAAAAATCCTTTTTTATGTGGCTAAGAAATAAAAAAGCACTTGCCTATAAGTAGTGGAGCAAAATGGGAGACCCAGAAAGTAGCACAGGTCACCTCTAATGAGCACAAACAGATGACTTCAGTCTCTACTGTTAGACATAATTCTGATTTAAGATCCAGTCATTTTGTCTGGCTTTAATTTTAATTATATTCTGTTAATTAAAAACAAGATAAGCCCAAGAAGAGTTTTAGACTTTTTCCTCTCCATTTCTTCACCAAGAATGAAGCTTATCACCATCTGCCTCTCCCTGGGTCCCTCTGCTATGATGACGTTCAGCATTAGAAGGGGGAGCACTAGCCCATCCCAGGGAGGAGCTTCTGTTTCATTTCAGTGTGTAGAGTAATTTCTGTGAAAGGAAAAGAAGAAATCTCAACCGCTTTCCCAAAGGAAAAAGAAACACAGAACCTCAAGCTTTAAGAAAACTCAGGTCTCTTGGGAGTATACCACAGACTTTCAGACCGTTGCTTGATGATGTTAGAATTGTATGAGCTTGAGTGATTGAAGTTCACATTTTTATCGCTTTGAATTTATAGAATTTAATGGTATTTCTAGGTGACAGAAGTGTAGGGGAATCCTTGTCACTTTAAGGAGGTATATTACCAAATTTAGGTAAATCTTCCTTTCTTCCAAGAAAACATAAAGAAGAGACTCATGTCTTGCATCTAATAGGCACTCAGTAAATATGAAAGAATGAATGAATATCCCATGAACACTCAGAAAGTTCGTGTGTTGTCAAAATTCTCTAAAGTAACTTGGTGATAATGTAAGGAAGTATGGATATTAACAAACCTTGCTCTTCTCTTTAATCATACATATATGTATGTGTACACCTGGGGTTTCTACTCTGTTCATGCACACGATTGCTTATACTATATGTGTATCCAGAAACTAGCTTAAATTTCTCAAACTGTGTATGCCTTATGTAGAAGGCATGGATTAGAGAGTTAAATCAATACGGCCAACAGCAACAAATGGCAATTGATAATGTGTAAATTTTATATATCCCATCCTAGCGTCGTGGTTAGGACTGAAAGTTACTTTACACATGATGCATCATGAACTGGAGGGGGAAAAAAAGAAAAGACAACATTTCCTGAAAGAAGTTTCTCTTACCAAAAGTTTTCCTAGTGTTATTTTTATAGCCGAGTGAGAGAGAATTTACAGGGAGCTGAAATCATTGAAGCTAATTAGTTGAATGGCCCTATTATTTATCCAGGGACACGTAGTACAATAATTGCTATTGCAGGTTTGAAGCATCTCAGGGATATTAATTCCAGAGCTTTCATGTCATCTCAGTACAGTAAAACTTCCTAATGGCACCCTGAAGGTGCATAATCTCATTTTAAAACTACTTTTTCTTATTTTTTTCTGAAGGAACTGGCAGAATCTCCTTCCATAAAAGCTGAAAAAGGGGAAGAACTCATAATATTTTCCTCATAAGAAAGCAGTTATATTTTCTTATTATTTTTTTTTTTTTACTGTATGACCTTTCCTACCTTCTGATGAGGGGTTTGCTAAGGCACTTTATCAAAAGTTTATCTGAACTCTGCTTCCTTACCTCCCCTGGGTGGCAGCCAACATATCTCTGGATCTCTCAGGGGAAGATAGGGAAGGTGTGAGGTGGCATTGGCTTTGGTCCCTTCCACAGTCATTTAGAAGAAGAGGACTCATTACGGAACACAGCAGGATCCCAGTGAGGTGAGGAGAGCTAAGTCCAGCACCTATGCCTAAGAGAAGTCTCCTCTAGCCATCCTAACCCCTCCCTAATTTGGGTCTCCTTGGAGGAAAAAAACCACCATAATATGATCTCTATAAAATCACACCAAGAAATGCCACTTGTGTAATTTTAGAGGGAAATGAAGCCATTGCTCATAAAACTGCTAGCACTGTCCCGAGTCAAGACTAGTGTGGGATGTTTGGCAGATACCCCTCACTCGTCCTTTTGCCTGTCTTTATACGTGACCATCTCGGTTTGTTCCTGTATCTGTCCTTCTCCCCTCCCCCTCCACTTGCTGTTTCATTCTTGACCTCAACACAGCTGGAAAACCCAAGTTCTGATCCAGGGGGAAGAAAAAAATAGGGTCCAGTCTTCAAGTTTTGAGACTTAGACTCTCGAGGATCCCTTCGGACTGGGCTCAATGGGATTTGCCGGAACCATTTTATTCATGTCGCTGCCTCAGGCCTCTCTCTACTCTGACCTCGCAGGTCTCCGGTGAGATAAAGATTCAGATACAGACTCAGAGCGTCCCCTTCAGTAATAGCTCAGAAGCCTCACCCCCTGACACTTACCGTGCTTGCTTCAGGTTGTAGTCCTTCAAGTGAGGAGTAACCAGAGGACCACAGTGATATGTCCCCATTGGGGACCAGAATGATGCCACTCAATCTGTGTTCTTAAAACCCAAGCAACAATTTGTATCCAGTTTTCTTTCAAGATCTGAAAAGCAACTACAACTCTTACTATGCCATTAAACCGGAGAGAAGTTCTATAACATCTACCGTAGCCATAAAGCAGCAGAGACCTCCAGGGAAGCTGATGCAATTAGGAAAACCTGACTTAAGTACAGTATATAGATCAAAGTTCCCCCTTATATTGGCTGTGGTTGTAAGTGGATGGATCTGTTCACACACACACACACACACACGGATGCATGCCCATGCACACACATACTGTCTTCAAGTTTGGCCGTTTTTATCATGGTGCTCTTCCTAATCCCTTTGTTAATGTTTCCTCAGATTCCTTTAAATCTCATGTAAACATACCTGATTATCAGTCCTACTCATTAAAGTCTTAAGTTGAACAACACACTAACGTGGTAATGCTCCATCCTGGTACTCCTCCTCTTGGAAGTTCATTTTAAGGATTGGTAGATTTTCCCAGGAGCCCATGGCTGTCATTGATACACGTATAAAGACAGGCAAAAGTAACAACTAGCTTGTGGCTGATCATCATATCCAGGGCAAAATAGCGCATATCAGAAAATTCTATAGGGCTGCTTTAGGAGACCTCTGCTCTTGCTAAGAATAAGACTATCTCCTTATCTGACTTTTGGGCTCAAGAAGTTGATGCTGAGTGAGAAAGTCAGAATGAAACTCAAGGATCCTGTCTTTCTGTCCTATGTCAACTAAACAGACCAAGTAGGTCACTCAGGTGTGCGCTCTCCTCTTTATTTCTCTCTCTCTCAGTGTTTTCCTTTCTCTCTCCTCCTGTTCCGTTCTCCCTTACATATATTATTTACTCAGGAGTCTGTACCAACCCTTTGGGGGCTGTTAGAATCTATTTTATAGTTTGTTGGTCACTGACCTGATAAGTCATAATCGTTCAGAAAGAATCATCACAATTTTATCAGGTTAAGAGCAGCTGCTGCACAGGTACAGTAAATTCTTTGGCTTAAAATCTGTGCGGTTATTTTTTTTTTCCAGGAGAGGTGTTAAATGAGTGCTTTATGCATGCAGTGAAAGACTGCTCTTATTTAGAATTTAACAGTGGTGTTCGGGAAGACAAAATTACCAAGGATTCAAAGAAAGAATTGAAAAAGAGAGTTTTAAAATTTTACATGGTCCAACCCATATTTGACTTCTCCTTGCTTGAGTTTTCATTTGCAAAAATAATTAATTAATTAATTTAAAAAGATGGGGGAATTATTTGTTGTATGTTCTATGTGTGTGGCAGGAGGTCAGAGGCGACACAATAGAATTTCTAGTATTTACTATCATTTAGAAAATCGAAGCACAAAGAAAATTTCAGGTTTTAATCAGTTTTATAGCTGAAATGCCTTTGAAAGCTTTTGTTTGTTTGTTTGTTTGTTGGAAAACCAAGAAAATCCCAACTAAATGTCTTAAATCACTAGTATGTCTATATCTTTTGCCCCAAGAGGGACTTTTAAGTCATTAAAGATAAATAAAAATTCATTTCCAGGCCAAGCTCCTCTGTATTAAGATGGGTTTTTCTTTTAAATTTCTTCCATCCCTTCCAAGTTATAAACTTGTGGCAACAAGGCTTTGCATAAAAATGCTGACAGACCCTTAACTATAACAATGTGATTGGTGCTACTTTCACTTTAATTTAACTTGATTTAAATGAAAAGAATGTGGAATAAAAGAGGGTATACATTTGGAGGTGATTCTGTATACTTGGTTTTAACCAACAGGCTTTATAAGTGTTCATTAAGAAACTCCACTAGGCATGTTTCCTGCTGCAGAATAGACTTTAACGGAAGAAATAAAGCTGTGAAGATTCCGTTTTCACTTTGTTTCTCGTAAAGACAGTCAGGATCCAACATAAACAACAATTTACACCCAGCATTTATTCTGGAAATTACAGTATCGTGCAGTTAACGCACACAGATAAATAATGTTTTATGGGATTCTGTGGAGCCCTTTCAGGGTAGCGGATGTTTAACCGAATTAAAGGATTTTGAGAACTCAAAGCTCTCATTTTAAGTAGGTTTAAACAGTTAATATTACAAAACACCAGCGCAGAGGAGCTGGTCCAAATATATTTTTAATGCAGTTATTTTATTTTCATGATTTCCCATTTTGGTTTTATTACCATTTGGCACCTTCCGTTCATGCTAAGTTACTTGTCTCCCAGGCTGTCTCCCTCAGGATTTTGTTTGCTTTATGGTAACATTTCTTAATCCACTTTTAATCCCTTATATATCTGCAGGTGTGAAAATATCAAAAATTAACTATAATTCCTGATAGATGAAGTTACATAACAGAGATCATGATAAAAATAAAGAATTGTGATTTTAAATAATAATGCAAAAATATTCTTTTTTAAAAAGGAGTGGATTGCATAGTTAGGCTAATTTCTAACTTTTCCTTTCGTGAAAAGGGGCAGTTTAAAAATCATCTTTCATTGCAATAATGATGTATCAGGATAGATGACAGCTACACTTGTGGTGAACATATAGCACAATGTATAAACTTGTCCAACCACTATGTTGTGCATCTGACACTAATGCAACATTGTGTGTCAAATAAAATATAGTAATAAAAATTTTTTTTTAATTAAAAGTCATCTTTATTTCTAGGGCAGCAAAAAAAAGTATCTTTTAAATCATAGATTATAATATTTTGGGGTCATTTTAATATAAAGCATATTATAACTTCATAATCTAGGAAGGCTTATATGAAAACAGACAGGAGATATTTAAATGCCAGCATCAGTGAAGATGAGAGGCTCTGGGTGGGTACTCCAGGTAAAGACCAACACCTCCAACCAGTAAGTCTGAGAAAACGCTCCTAAGGTGTTCTCTTCCCCTTCAGAGCTATAACAAATTTATGTCATTTTCAAAAGATTGCTCCCTTTCCGTGTTGTTAGGACTACCTAGTCTCCTTTCTCACTCACTTAATGGGGCCTCTGTGCTCTCCCAGATAAGCAATATGTGTCAACAGTTATCAGTGAGCCATAATTTTCAGTAAAATTCAAATTGTGACTTTAAATTTTACTAAAATTCTTTTTTTAATATAACCTCAGAAACAAATTATAAAGTTTTAGTATCCTTGTTTCACTCATATATTTTACACAAGGTGTGATTTTCAGTACTATGATAGCATTAGTTCAACTGTGGTTAAGGTTAAGTTGGCATTTCTATTTTAAATCACTTTTTAGGCTTTGAAACTTGACCTTTTAAATTCTAATGGGACTGAAGCTGAGAGAGCTACACCAAGGAAGTGTGATTAAACATACATAAAGCCATTAAACCTGCTATGGGGCCGGCCCAGTAGTCTAATAGAACTATATTGCATTGACAAGCTCCTATCTATTGGAGGATCTCAGAGTATTTCTATTCTTTAATTAAACTTACCTAAACCTAGGGTATGTTGAGGCATAACACAACTACAGTATCTTTTTTAAAGACCTTCTAGTGAGCCTTTTTCATGACAGAAATTCAACTTCTCTTCAGCTCAAAACCCCCCACACCCCCAAGCAGCCCTTCCCAATCACACCAATCTAAGGCAGCTTCCCCGTTCTGTGAGAGTACATAACGATGTACCACTTCCTCCAGATTTGTCCTTGTGGTCTCAGCACTATCATATTGCTGTAATCACATGAGCTCCTCTGGGACAAGGATTACATCTTAAGCTTCTTGTCACCTACAGTTCTTAATGCAGTACCCTATACAGAGAAAACGCCCCATAATTATTTAGTAAAAGATTACCCAAACTAAAAACTAAGAGGGCTAACTTGTTCCTCTGTAGACCATCTTTCTTGGGAGACTAAATGAGTAAAAATAGAGTTAACCAGTTCTACACCAGGAAATCTGTTCATTGGCCTCTTTTATCATTATGACTTATATGCCTTAATAGAAATAACTTTGTTGGGGCGCCTGGGTGGCTCAGTCTGTTAAGCGACTGCCTTCGGCTTGGGTCATGATCCCAGGGTCCTGGGATCAAGCCCCACATCGGACTCCCTGCTCAGCGGGGAGTCTGCTTCTCCCTCTGCCTACTGCTCTGCCTACTTGTACTCTCTATCTGTCAAATAAATAAATAAAATCTTTAAAAATTTTTCAAAAAAAAGAAATAACTTTGTTGATCATTCATTCATTCATTTATTTAGCAATTTCTTATTGAGTGCCTGCAATGGAAGAACAAGGTAGACGAGGTCCTTGTCCTCGTGGGGTTTTATATCGTTTTGGGGAGACTAGCAATAAAGACATGGACCAAAAAGTAAAATAATTACATATTGTGATAAGCATGATAAAGAAAATAAGCAGGGTATTGTAATAGAGAGATGCCCTTCATCTTTTGGGGAAATTCATATAAAGGGAGATTCCAGAAATAAAGTAGAACAATGTTGCAAAATTGATGTCTAGCTGATATACATCTATGGTATATGGAGTGCACTCGACACTTCCTCTTGAGTTTGTTGGGGAGTGAGGAAGGGATAGAAAGAGATCTATAAAAGCACTTTGAAAAATTGAAATTGTTTCATGTGTTGGTATTGTTACTGCCCTCAGGTGGGAAAGGACATGTATAATGGTCTTTAGTCAAACTTTGGTCAGTGACCAAAATTTCCATGGGGAAGGAAAAGAAGGCTATTCTTACATTATTGAATAAAGAAAATGAGTGATAGAGGGAAACAAATCAGAAGGTGGGCTTAGTTTGCAGATTGGAAGCCCATGAAAGGGATAAGATGTGTTATATGACCAGTGCTTTCATGGTGCTTAGTTTAGAAATTGTTCCTTGTGTCGTGCATGGTTCTTCCCCATTGTTTGCAACCAATCCAGCCAATCGAAACACAGGATTTGCTCTCCTACTTCTTTGGTAAATGATTGCTCCAAGATTCTCCTGTGCCCATCTTATAGTGGAAACATGCACAAGAGTGCTCAGGAAGTTTTGTGAAGTGAAATGTGTGCATATGTATAAAGTATAATGACACTCGAGTTCCATCAACTTTTCTGCAAACATGGAAGTACTTATTTATTGTGGCCCAGAATTGGTAGTTCAGCTCAGAGAGCTGGGTTAGAAAGAACTTTGGGACAATGAGAGATAGGAGTCGCTGGGGTGGGAAGGCTGTTTCATTCCTCCCCTGTGGCCTCCATTCATGCATTAATTCAAATATTTGCTGTGTCTCCTGCTTATAGGCTCTGTTCTGACTTCTGAGGATAGAAATGTAGGCGTCAAAGGTGAATGAGATCTGGGGGGATAAGACCTGTACCTAAAAATCTGCAATTTAGAGGGGTGTGTTTTGAGGGCTGTAGGTACTGTAGCTGCTGCAAGGAAACCAGTCAGGTTCGGACTCCAGCCATGAGGACCAAGAGGCTCAGCGCTTTGCTCTGAGGTCCCTGCAGAGTTTGGAGGCCCAGCTTGTAGTCCAAGCTGTAGCTTGGTATCTTTGGGCAAATCACTTAATCTCTCCTGGCCTCAGTACAAGAAAATTAGACTATTGAGTCTCTAGAGCTCTTCCAACTCCAAAACTCCATGATTCATAAAGTAGCTGTATTTGACTTGGGTAGAAAAATAAAATAAAGCCTTACTATTGGCATGAGAGAACCTCTGTGATGCTACGATTTCAACAGATAGAGATGTGGGAGCATAAAAATAGGAAGGGCAAACTCCAGAGTGAAGATGTGGGAAAATGCATGGTGTGCTCGGAAAATACCAAGCAGTACAATCTAACCGGGGTCACTTTATTGTAGGAGGATGATAAGAGAGAATTGCAGATCAACCTAATTTATGGAAAACTGAATGCCAGTCTAATATTCAGCTTTATTGGAGCTTTTTAAGAATGTAATTGATACCCTTTGCTTTGGATGCCATCCCGATGACTGAATTACCTAGGATTTCCATTTTCCATACAAGTTAACACTTCCATAGCCCCTACAATGTGCCAGGCTCTGTTTTAAGTGATTTACATGAGTTAATTTATTTTATCTTTATAATACCCAATGAGAAAGGGAATATAAAGAAAAGTAATTTGGAAGCAATGAAGGAAGAAATGATATACTGAAATGGAATAAAATAGGAAAATTATGAAATCTTATGGATTAAGAGATGAATTGCACTTAAACTATGACTTTAAAGTAGATTGTTTAGAAAGATTTTATTTATTAATTTATTTAAGAAAGAAAGCAAGCAAGCAAGCGAGAGAGAGCATGAGCAGGAGGGAGGTGGCAAAGGGAGAGGGAGAAGAAGACTCCCCACTGAGCAGGGAGCCCAACACAGGGCTTAATCCCAGGACCTTGGGACCATGACCTGAGCTGAAGGCAGACACTCAATGCACTGAGCCACCCAAGCTCCCCTAAAGTACATTTTAGTGAAAATAAAGCAATGCTTAAAAGGGGACACTGTGGTTATACCCATTTTGTAGATGACAAAACTGAGGTACAGAGAAACTAAGTAACTTTCTCCAGTTTACACAATGAGTAAAATGTCATAGCTGAGAGTCAAACCCATTTGTTTTAAGTACTATAGAAAGTTTATCAGTGCTATGTTCATTTTTCTCTCTTTTAGTAACAGTATCTAAAAGCACATGTAAAAATCAAAAGACTGAGGGGCTCCTGGGTGGTTCAGTCAGTTAAGCAGCTGCCTTCAGCTCAGGTCATGATCTCAGGGTCCTGGGATGGAGCCCTACATCAGGCTCCCAGCTCAGCAGGGAGTTTCTTCTCCCTCTGTCTCCACCTCCCTCCACACCCATGCTCTCTCCGTGTTCCTCTCTCAAATAAATAAATAAAATATTTTTTTAAAAAATCAGAAGAAGGGCGCCTGGGTGGCTCAGTGGGTTAAAGCCTCTGCTTTCGGCTCAGGTCATCATCCCAGGGTCCTGGGATTGAGCCCCACATCAGGCTCTCTGCTCCGTGGAGAGCCTGCTTCATCCTCTCTCTCTCTGCCTGCCTCTCTTGCCTACTAGTGATCTCTGTCTGTCAAATAATAAATTAATTAATTAATTAAAATAAAATAAAAATAAAAAATCAGAAGACTGAGTAAAATAAGCCAGTACGGAATAACCATTCTCAAAGCATAGGGAAGGCACTTTTACCCAACTCCAGTCTGAGTAAGAAACATCTTTTTATAACCAACGGCAGCCTGTCATGATCATTATTATTTAAGAAGACTTAACTGTTTTATCAGAAAGTGTTCATAAAAATGCTGCTTTTTAAAAATCAGATTGTAGGTTATGTTTTATAAAGACTGTAGTCATAAAAGCCAATTTTGAGGATTTTACTTATTTATTTGACAGAGATCACAAGTAGGCAGAGAGGTAGGCAAGAGAGAGAGGAGGAAGCAGGCTCTCTGCTCAGCGGGGAGCCCCAATGCGGGGCTCGATCCCAGGACCCTGAGATCATGACCTGAGCTGAAGGCAGAGGCTTTAACCCACTGAGCCACCCAGGTGCCCCAAAAAAGTCAATTTTGAAAAGCACACACATCCCAGAAATTCAAGAGGTGCAGTGCTTCAGCCCAGCTGAGGAGGAAGAAACTCCTTATCTTCCAAGTTCCTGCCATTTTAGATTCCACAATTTTGGAGTTGCCAAGAATCCCTCGGGCAGATGGTTTTCCAAGCATAAAACTGCTCCCCTGAAAGGGAGAAAAGTCAGAAAGTTACTACTCCCACATGTGCCCAGATTCTGTTAAGTAACGGGGGAGTTCTTTCTCCAACCTCTGGCTAAGCAAGGACTTCGTGTTGAGTTTCCATCATGTACGATCATGGTCCAGGCTCCAGACCCATGAACTAATAGAAAGAATTCATGCAGTGTTTTGGAGGTAGGTTCTAGAAGAACAAAGCCCCGGAAAGAATCCAGCCCTTTTTGTGTTTTGGTTTGTCACATGTATAATTTTTAACTCATTAGCTAAGCCATTTACTTGTGACAGCATCTTCTTCTCAGTGGATCCGCATGCCCTTTGCTAGATAATTTGGTAATTTCTTAGTCTGACCAAGCACCTTCTTTGAGGTTCTCAGACTTCCTTTACTGCTCTATATCTGTGTATCCTGATCAGAGCTTTCAGTTTTCTTCCCCCCCACTCAGTTCTAACTGTTTGCCGAAATGAACCCTTCACAGGAAGTAAACTTGCCTGGCGTGGCCCAGCTGTGCGTGAGGCTTGAGTGAGAGGTATTTATGACCTGACAGGAAGATAAAGATAAAGATAAAGATGAAGCTGACTCGGTGGCTGTTAGCAAGAGGAGAAGGAAATGTTTATGACCCCATCTGCTGGCGTTTCAATAGGATAGAACTGCCTTTATGGCGTCAATCTCCCCTGTGACTTCCTTCCATTTGGGGAGTGATATCTTATTTCAAGATGTTCCCACCGAACACACTGTTGTCCCCTTTGTTTAGGGGCACAGGAGGAAGGAAGGACTTTGTTACGGAATGTGGGGATGGGTCAGTATTTATGGTTATGACTCAAGCTAGAGAAAAGGCTTCACTGGAGTTGATTGTATAGAACCAAAAAGCTGCCATACATTCTGCTACTTCCTTAAATGTTATCCACACTGAAAGCAGAACCATATTAGCTCTGGTCATTATCAGGCATTAAGGCTAACCATTTTCTAACACTATTAAAATGAAAATTACTGTAGCTTGATTTCCTTGCCCACTGGGGGGGAAAAATAACTTTATTTTGTTGGTTCCTTTTTTCTTGTCTTTTATTTAAATTCTCTTGTGTTCTTTCCCCTCAACATTTTTTCTCTTTCCTGAAGGAGGAGACACTTAAAACCAACAGGTGCAATGCCTGCTCAGTTCAAAATTTACATACTTGTAACAAAAGCAGCATGAAATGACCCCTCTTTTAAAACTAGCCCAGGTGAAGAGAGCCTGCAGATAGGTTGATAATTCTTTGTGAGGCAATGCATTTTTAAAGTGCCAAAAATATGGGAATAATCTTACAATATTGTGTCACTGAAACCTATGTTTATATATAGATAGATGGTATTCATTTTACTGCAAAATAAGTATTTATTTCTCAGTTTTATTTGTACTTCCCCCAGGCCTATTAGTACAGATAAAATTTTATATTAAATTGCTCAAATAATCAGCACAATATATGTAAATCAGGAACTTTAACTTCACTGGCACTATTTCTGTGGATATATAACCATATTCAACATAACCTTTTTTTTCCTTTGCAAAAACAGGATTTCTTTCCTTTTTAGTGCTATGATCCTATTTCTAAAAGATTAATTGTTTGCCAAATTACATACACAAGATGCTCAAAATTACAAAAGGAACGACTTTGCTATTGCCATTGTGTTTGTCTAATTTAAAGAACAGATGGAAGAATTTTTGTTTTGGGGTGAATCACCCAATAATGGACTTATATATCTCCTTAAGGTCATGTTTTCTTTTCACTGCTGGGATAAAGGAGAGAAGAAGATGGCTTGTTCAAGCATCTTTCCCCAAAGAATTCCAGAGTAATACTTTTTTAAATGGGAGAGTCCTATAGTTAAGTTGAGCAAATTAGTTATAATTTTTGGATCTGATTGCCTGAAGACTGGAAGGTAATAGTGTGTGACAAGTTACATTTTACATCATAGCTCAGGGGCAGTGGAAATACTCTGGTGGCAGTGTCCCTTCAAGGACTGGAACTGTCACTGAAATAAAACCTACCTCATATAAACACTGAATAACATAATTCTAAGATTTCATTCTTGATTTTCACAGAAGTTCCTCCAAAAAGTATTCTACCATTCCTTCTGCAACATAGGCCCAAGTCATGTTCAATGGACCAGGACGTCCAATCCCAGCCATATTTATTCAGTGTGATTCTGGAGAAAAATTTTGATAGGGAGGTCCTATCACACCTGCAATTTTCTGAGACCTTCTCAGCGACAGGTTACCAGGTGCCATTCCTATTAACAGAGGTTCAAACCACACCATCAAATGGTTCAAGCCACATAACCTCCTGTCTTAGGAGTTAAGCCAGCTTCCAAACCCTCCCTTGCAGTGGTTAACTCCACTGAGAAGCTTTCTATCAGCAATAATAGCTTCAAGGTAGAAAATAAAAAATGGAGAGTGTTTAAATTGTTAATGGGTTTCATGTTCTTGTCACTGTTGAGGGTTTGTTCCCTTTTATAAACTCATAGTTTTTGGTTGACATTGCTTTTATGCGAGCCATCAGCCAGTTGGTGATGGTGTTGCTGTGTTAGACCATTACTGCCGGATTGTATTTGCAGTAAAGAAGGAGAATGGGGGCTGTAAATCTGCAAGTGGAGATTTAGGGCTCTGTTACTCTGCAGTTTAGGCCCATGTGCTGGGGAGTCCATTCTCCTCCGGCAGAATTATACCCTCCAAACATGCCTTCTCAGGCACTGATCGACGACATTCATTCCCTGGGCTACCAAAGCACTTAATACGGCTAATTCAGTTAAAGAAGCCTGAGGAGGAGGTGGATGAGCCTCTCTCCCTGCTGGAAGCCAGATGCCAGGCAGGTTAGCAAATACTGCTTTATCCCTTCCCCCATGTGAAGCTGAGAGGAGGAGCCATTCCTGCAAACACAGAGAAAAATAAGAAGAAAATGCTGCTAATGTTGCGGGACCTCTTTTTTTCTTTTCTCCCTTAAAGAGGAAATACTGCCTCACACAACCTCATTAACCCCTTTCGTACTAAGCCCATTATCAGGAATATTCAGGAAACACATTCTCTCAGAATTCAGGATGTGTCAGGGGCCTGGGTATCTTGACATCATTTTACAAAGCCACCACCAAACCATGGAAGGCGGGTGAGTCAGTGCTTTGGGGACAGGGAACTGAAAAGTAGGGAACAAATTTTTCCCACCCTGACCCTGCCAGTTGGTTTTGAATACAGCTGAGCAACTTGGAAGATGATATCTCTTACTGCTTGATTCAGAAGTCACCAGGATTACATATATTTAGAACAGCTTTATTAATCATGTATCCTTTCTTCTACTAGACGTTTCATAGTGAAAAGAATGCCGGAATATTTCTTTGGCTGGCACAAGTTTTTTAAGCATGATTTTAGGTGTGTTCTGTTTTGCTTTATTTCGCCTTCCCCAGAGAGGAAGCATGTTAAATATAAACTCCTCCGCACGATCCCTCTGAGGCATGTGGGTCTGCTTTCTGTGTCAGCTGTGGCGCAAATGTGCATGATTTAACCATACAACTATTGAACCGGCATTGGCCTATTAAGACTTCAGATGATCTGTTCATGAGCTGTCAGCCCAAATTGAGCTTGAAGCCTGCTGTAAAAGATCTAATTTTCATAATTATCCAGAACCTTCACACCCTCCTTCCCTTCAGCACCATCCACCTCCATCCACACACACGGAGGGGCAGACACATCCATACGGATACGGAGGCACAGAGCAGCACTGTCCCTGGAGATTCATCAGGCCTCTTGCCCGAAAATGCACCGAGTTCATCCAGGGGTCATGCCTGGCTTTGACTTCCTGTTTGAGGAGCCCCATGTGTGGTGTTCCAGCATCGCTAGAGGCTAGTGATGACTAAGTAACCTTTCACACTATAGCCTCCCACCAAGAAACAAGGTCCCTTATGATCCTGGACCTGGAGTGATTAAGGCACAACAAATACCTTTTTAATATATAAGGTGGAACTAATGCCTATAGAAATAGCACTTTACTGTCTCATGGCCTTACATTTATAGAAAGAGGAAAGAGCTGTTGTCTTTGAGGATGAAGAATTTTAAAGGCAACCTGATTTAGTCTCAGAGTACACTGGGGACTTTGATCATTTAGCAGTTGCTTAAGGCTTCCTTTGAGCTTTACCTGACCCTAGTCTCCAAAGGAAATCATCATCCTATGTATGGAGTTCCACTGGTAATATCCCACTAGGTAGGCTGGCCCAAAATGTGGACCAGTGGACACAGGCAGCACTTTCAGGTGTAACCCTTTGCAGCACTGGGGAAAAATAGTGCACGCTTCAAGGATTCGGGCATTCCGATGTCCCTGCAGTAATTCCACTGCGGCCACATGGCACGATAAACCATGTGGTTCTGGGACATATATTGCCCGTGCGTTA
Organism: Mellivora capensis; assembly: GCA_004024625.1. NCBI lineage: Eukaryota > Metazoa > Chordata > Mammalia > Carnivora > Mustelidae > Mellivora > Mellivora capensis. The sequence continues at coordinate 147,594 of PISX010000571.1, forward strand.
AGGGTGGACAGGCAGCACTTTCCTAGGTTCCTCTCAGACAACCTCAGGTTTTTGAGGCGGCTGAGGCTTAAATTCCTTGTCTTAACATGGGACAACTGGATTTCTACACTGGTCGTCAATCGTCTCTAGCCTCAGAGGGCATTTGCAGCAACTCAGACAAGGTTCTCTTCTATGGTTAGAATAAAGGGAGGTATTTCCTGTCTTCGCTGCTTCTATTCTTTTTTTTTCTTCTTTTTTTTTTTTTTTTTATCATGAGCGAGACTGAGTACATTATTCAAACCTTGGCTTTTCCCTGAAGTCCGTTGTTTACAGAGAGACATTTGGGTCCCTGGGGCTCGCTCCCATAAAACCTTATTATCATATATTTCAAGGCATAAACTTCAGTTGTTAGCTTGGGAGCACAGTTTTTAAAGCCCTGGCTTGCTCTTGTTTTTCTTCTGTTTCACTCTGGCTTATTTTTCTTTTAGCTTTGGCTTTCCGTTTCCCTCTCCTTCATCTCAAGCAATGCTCAGTTCCAAGCTGGCTCGCTCCTTATTCCACTAATTAGACAAGAAGTCCGGAGAGGCCATTACTAGATTCTGAGAATCTTTATCAGAGCCCATTACGGTCTTAAACACTGCACAAACATTTTGCTAACTGAACCCATGAAAATTTCAGTGGGTCCGTCCTTGGTCTTTAACATCTACCTTTTTTTTTTTTTATCAACAGAGTTATGGTACTGATGATGGAGATTCTTAACAGCTTATTTTTCTTTGTTAATTTTCTTAGAGGCAGCAAGTCAGGTTTGTTTCCATTCTCTCCCTTTCTCTCTCTCTCTCTCTCTCTCATTCTAATTACGGGGAGTGGGGGTGGAGAGGGTCTGAGAAGCCTGCTTTTGCTTGGTGGGGTGTGTGTGAGGGTGTGTAAATGTCATATGTATTAATGTCACCAGTGAGGAGGATTCATGGTTAGTCTGTCTTTCTCTCAATTTCTTCACAGGGCCAGGGATTATTTGTATGGACCAATGGCTCCCTTTTCTTTCAATGGAAGAATAATCCTGCATTATAATATAGTAACTGCAAAAGAAAGCTCTTTTTCTATTTCATTCTTTTCTTTCTTAATTCACTGTCTAGTGAGTTTCTGATTGACTCACAGACCAATTAAAGTAAAATTTAATGGAAGAATAGATTAACTCCCTGAGGTTTCCCCACCATCCATCACATTTTTATAGCAGGAGCTCTGAGGAAGCTCATAACTTCATGCTGTGAACGTGATAATAAAGAGGGCACGGAGAGGATTCCGATTTACTACCGGGCTGATGTTCGCCAGGACAGAATTTACTGCCCAATCCCCTTCCCCCTTTTATTCAGGAGGAGGTCACTAGATCTGCCCTCAGCCCGGGTCTGAGATACTGAAGGGCAGATTGTCAGGTCGAGATTCTTTCCCTTTAATTGGGGTGGCGTGAGGAGGGAATGTGAATTTCATCATCCAGAGATGGATGTCGTGTTAAATTCATTTCTGTCTTCGGGAAGCTGCTGTCACCCCAAGTGTTCATATTTTTAAATGGTGCATTTGATTTGTTACTATTTACTCTCAGAGAAATTCAGAAATAATATCAAGTACGTCTGTTTCCAAGTCCCTTAGTCATTGTCTTTTACCTACAGGCTTTTCTGAAGAACTAAAGATATCTCTCTATTTATCTTCATAGCCAACATTTATAATGGGTTCTTCTGGGTATCTTTCATTTGAGGATCTCAAAGCACTTTGTAACCATTGTTTTAGTCTTTCTGATAGGTCCAAAATAATCTACTGGCCTTCCATTTTGCCCATTCACTGATGTTTCCTTGATTCATCTTAGTAAAAGTATAACAGTGCTCACAATATAATAATAGTCATATGATAATCACACCCGTGGCTAAGATTAATTTTGTACATTTGCTAAGATTTTTATTTCATGTAGCAAAACTTATGGTTTAGGTCTTGAGTCTTAAATCTATATCAAGTGTTATGACTATATTAGATAATCCTTTTTTTTTCCCCAAAAGCTTGGTGAGGGAGGATTGATATTTAAAAATCATCCGCGTCTGATTGTCCTTGAAATCAAAACGTGTCTGAACGGAGCTCATTAGTGGTCTCTCCCCTTACTAATCCAATCTTCCTCCTGTGTACAGAATCTTACAGGAGGATCAAACCTTCGCAGTGTTGTAGTCTGGAGGTAGGGAATTGCCCAAGACTCCCTCTCTCTCCTGCACACCCCATATCTCATTGGCCACCAAGGTCCACTGAGTACCTCCTCAGGGTCCCTTGAAACAATGCCCTTCTCTTCATTCTCTTACCTTAGTCTTGGTTCATGATTCTCATTATCTCTTTGTTGGACTATTATGCTCCTCTTCCAGCTGATCCCCTCCAATCCATCCTCAATACTCATAAAGGAATAATCCCTCTAAAATGCAAATTTTATATTTTTCCTGCTAAAAACACTTTAATGACTGCCCATGGCTTACTGGACAAATTTAAATGTCACAGCAATGGCTTACATACCCATTTGTAAGGGAGCATGGCTTCAAATCTTAGAGTGGCGATTCCAGAATTTGGAGAAGTATCATGGGATTGACAGTTTTTAATTTTCATGAAAGTATTTTTAAAATAACTGTCACCTTCTATCAACATAATTTCACAAAGGAATATTTTGATGTCAGAAAACAAGAACACAAGTTCAACAGAAAGTCTCTTATATTGAGTAATTACATAACTTTATGGGGAAAAAATCACTTCATAGTTCTTATTTTTCTTGTTTTACTCTAGTCCTGAAAATTATTTTCTCTTATTGTATTTGGGAATTGGGAACCTGGAGTGGTTAAGGCATAATAAATATCTTTTTAATATATAAGGTAGAACTAATGCTGGCTAAGTAGATGGTCTCTGGATTTAGAAAAAGCTGGACTTGAAATCCAGCTTCATGGGGCCCCTGGGTGGCTCAGGAGCCTGTGACTCCTGGTTTTGGCTTGGGTCATGATCTCAGAATTGAGTGATCTAGCCCCGGTCTGGCTCTGCGCTTAGCGCTGAGTCTGCTTGAGATTCTCTCTCTCTTCCTCTGCCCCTCCAGCTGCTCACGTGCTCTCTCTCTCAAATAAATAAATAAAATCAGAAAGAAGAAAGAAAGAAAGAGAGAGAGAGAGAGAGATAGGAAAGAAGGAAGAAATCCAGCTTCATGATATAATAGTTATATGATCAGGGGTGCCTGGGTGGCTCAGTTGGTTAAGTGTCTGCCTTCAGCTCAAGTCATAATCCCAGGGTCCTGGGATTGAGCCTTGCGTGATTCTCCCATTCCCACTCCCCCTGCTTGTGCGCTCGCTCTCTCTCTCTCTCTCGCTCTGTCAAGTAAATAAATACAATCTTTAAAAAAAAACAAACAGTTGTATGATCATGAGCAAGTTGCTTATCCTCACTGGATTCAAGTTCTTTTATCTGTGAAGCAGAGATGATAATTGTACCTGCCTCTTAGTGTTCTTTTGAAGATTACGTGATATAAACTGCATGATCCTGTGCCTGACATGTAGTAAGCTTGACAACAAATCGATGTTACTATTATGACGACCTGTTCTCATCTCCTATCACTCCCCGACAAGCCCCCTATGTCTACAGATAGACAAGTGTATCCAAGTGGTCCTCTGGACCAAAACACACTCTTGCTCACCTTGGCACATGCTTTTCTCTTTGTCTGGAATCCTGTTCCAGTGAACTGTATGTCTGGTGGATTCCTACTCTTCCTTCAAGATTCAATTCAAACTTTACAGTTCAGGTTAGCATCCTTATTTGTCCCTTCTCCATTGCCAAACAGTTTTCCATGCTCTCATGGTGTTGGGCAGATTGCCAAACTCACACCAAGTGCCTGTTAGGTTTCTTTGTTTAATTTCAATAAGTGACTAAATAACTTAATATTACAGATAATTTATATTTGGGGTTTGTCACTTTTAGTCATTAATTCAATGAATATTGAGAACCAGCTATGGAGTGTAAGCCTCTGCATAGGGTGTATTCCAATAACTATAATGTAATAGTCAGGATTTGAGAAGGATTAGTTAATCTCAGCTGTGATTCCATGGAATCTGGTAGAAGCATTAAAACAAATGAAAATTCGTATTAAGATTATTTGTTTACTTTCTGTCCCCTTCTTTTCTAGAGTGAATTCCTTGAGGGCAATTACCTTAATTATTTTTGTCTCTCCAGTACCTAAAACTTTGAAGGTGCTCAGTTTCTGTTTATTGAATAAATAAAAGAATATCAGAGAGCATTTTCAACTTTAAAGAGCTTGATTGAATCTTATAACTCTATGATTGATTGTAGTGTCCCTGATTTTGAAAGGACACCATCATTCCATGCCAGTGTAACTATTTTTAAAAACCAGAAAATCTTTTCTGGTGAGTCTGTGTAAATTTTACCCTTAAATTGTGTCTACTGCTCAATCCAAAAGCCTGGGGTGGTTTCCCTCTTAAATCAATGGATCGTCCTAGACTATTACTCAAAGGGAAAAAAGGGGGTGGGGAAATGTGGTCCCTTGAGCTAATACCAGACTGTAGTAGGAAAGGCAGTATGCTCTTGTATGTTTGCAAATAAAACAAGGGCAAGATCTATGATATCTGGTCCAAGTACACACAAGACTTGCCTCCGGCTGATGTTATTTTGGGAGTGGAGTAGTATCCTATGCTTGCAAAGAATGTATTCTCAGTGCTATGAGCCAGATTTGGGAAGCAAACACTAACATTAACAGGCATCCTCAGTTTTGCTGAGCTGCGAAATGCTGTGCTTCATAGGCAATTAAACATGTCTCCAATCATGCTTGTCCCAATTTCACACATTGTGCAGCAACATTATGAGTATTCTATTGTTACCTTGGCACAGGATAAAATGACTGCATTTCCCATCCCAGAGTTTTGTTGTAGTTGATCTTATTCTGCAGTTTGCTACTAAATGAAATTAATGAGTGGCATTGATGAGCTCACTAGAAGAATGAAAGCTAACTTTGTGACTCTGTTCTGACTTCATAGTAATATGACAAATAGTCAGCTACTTCTTGACCTTCAACATCATGATGCTTCATGCTCCAAGGTTATATATTCTGTGATGCTTCATGTCCCTTTGCTGCTCAGTCCCCCTTCTATATATCAGATAATCCCCACTTTTTACTTCTCTTTTTTTCTATATATTGTTTCTTTATTCTTAGAGAACTCCTATTCACCCTTCAAAGCCCAGGCTTTGTCTTTATCCCATCTGTGAAGCTTTCACACACACACACACACACACACACACAGGGAAAAACCTAACATTTCTGGAGCTCGTGCTCAGAAACTCATGCCAGAACTATGTTTGATACTTTTACAAATTTTGCCTTGCTTAATCTTCACAAAGCATTTCAAAGTTTGTGTGATCCCCATTCTCAAAACACAAAACCAAAGCTAACACGGTTAAAATATTTTCCCCAATGCTTTATAGCAAGCAATTTAAAGATCTAGGACTTAAACCAAAGTTTACATCATTTTAAAACTGATACATATTCTACCCTAAGATGCCACTACTTATCTCCTTTATCTGTTTTATATCAATTCATGTGTCCATAATGTTGCTTTTTATTCATTGTGTCTATTGTGTTATTCATCTGTCTTTCCTAATAGAAAAATAACTCCTTGAAAGTCAAATTTATTTCTTATTTATCTTCATAACCCCAAGGCTTTCAGAGCATTACCTGATGCATAACAGATACTGAATAAAGGTTGACAGGATTGGATTGGGTCTCATTACAACTGAATTGAACTAAACAACATATTTACCTCAAATCTCAGAATTTTGCATTTCTGATGTCTGGAGCTCAGAATGCCATTTCCATGATACCAGGTGACATGTCACCTCAGTTGCCTTCACAATTGTCCATGTGTAGCCCTGTATCAACTTCATCGGGAACAATTGCTCGTCTTCTCATGAATGTGACTGGAGAACACAATCATCAGCATATATAAATTCCTAGAGAACTGTCTTCTGTCTCATATATTTACTGTAGTCAGTGGAGTATACTCAGTCTTTTAGGAATAATTAAAATAGTCTGTGGCTCTAATTAAAGTAGTCTGGATATTTTAAAGAAACCTATATATAAGAACAAGCTGAGTACTGACATCAAGTTAATTGTGTTATTTTTAGTGGCACTATCATTGGATATAGCTGTATGGCACCCAATGCCTTTTTACTTCTCATATCTGGATTATAATGTTAAATAACCAGCATCTTGAGCTCTTAGGAAAGGCATTAAAGCGTAGATAAATAAAGCTGTTATGAAAACTCGGAAAATTATCTAAATGCACTTGAATAAGAAGTCATGTAGTTATTAAATTGCTAGCTGTGGAGATAAATGCCCTTAAACACCTTTCCCTGCCACGAACAAACAACCCGCCACCTTGAACCTCTTGTCATGTAAGGTGGGGAGGGGGGCGCCAGAGAGGAAAGCTGGGTTTACTAAATTACATAGTGTTATACTCCATCTATTCAAATTACAAACTGTTCTTATTTTCACTAGAAGTCAGAATTTCACCCCCTCCCTTCTTTGTAGTCTCTTTCTCCAAACCTTGGCCAAATAGGCAAGAAAAAGTGCATCGAAAGCACACATTCTAACATGCAATTCTTTCATTTTTCTTTTGCAAGAGTCATCACTATTTTCTCTTAATATTTTCCTTTATCTTAATTCCAATAAAACATTGGGCCCCGGGGGAGCCAGGTGGTGGGTATTATGGAGGGCAGGCATTGCATGGAGCACAGGGTGTGGTGCAAAAACTATGAATTCTGTTATGCTGAAAAGAAATGAAATTTAAAAAAAAAAAAAAGTAAAAAAAAAAAATCAAACATTGGGCCCCATTGTGAAGTAACTCCCTTTAATTTTTCTGTAGCTGAAATTGGATTTCTTTTAAATGGGCTGCTCAGAACTGGTGTCCTCCCCACTTTGTGATGCCTCCTCGCCCCAACTGTTAGTTCCAACCCTGTCGGAACACGCAGCGGAGGTGGAGCATTTCTTCTGTAAAATCTGCATAAGAAGCACTCACCAAACCAAACTTCTCTGGTCTCTTACTGTTCCCATGATCAGGACTGACCCAATAAATAAATAAATAAATAAATAAATAACAACAAAAAAAGCTTCTCTTGGAAATAATCAAGGCACATTGACTTACACAAGGCCAGTAGGTATCCACTAGGGAATTTGGCTCAGGATCATCTGTGAGCCTAAGAAAAGGAAGATCAGGGAGTGAATTTATTTGGAAATAATAGAAACTGTTGGTTGGGTTTTGTAGGCTGAAGTTCTGGAGTTAATCATTATTCTGCAGAATCCTGAATGATGGTGCTTGTAGCTTTCCTATGCAGGCAGCGTCCCCATGGGAGTCCTACTAACGGTCTTTTGTCAGACACTATCAGCAGTATTGAGCCAACCTGAGCACCCTATTATTAATCCTTTTCTCCCAGTGACATGACAGCGATCGATGTCTGAACAAGCTATTGAAACTGTAGCAATCAAGTGAACTCCAGTTAATCCAATGGGATACTTACTCAGAGCCTATGGGAAGGGCAAGGAATTTTTTTCTAATGCTGTACTATTCCCATATCCATATACTCGATGCTGCTATAATTTAAGTAAAGGTTGACATTTACTCAGGCCTGTAAAATACACAGGGAACCCTTACCAATGACTCAAATGCATTCATATCACCTTTGTAGCCATCTGCTGCTTCTGCAAATACACAAACTTATAATCATTATATAAATATTTGTACCTATGTAAATATAAGGCAAGGACAATGAAACATTTATATGGAAAAGTACTCACCTGGTGATGCTTTTTGGACTCGTAGAAATCTATCAACAATGACAAAGAATAGTCTGTACAACACAAGATTATCAGATTTCCTATCCCCTACTTCAGACAGAAGTCTAAGTGGTGTGCATTCAGATTCCTGGGTTCCATTCCCTGCAGACTGTGATTGAGTAGATCTTGGGGGGGGGGGGAGGTGCCCAGGAATCTGTATTTTACATTCCAAGGTGACTGGCCTGAAGTAGTGCTTTCAAGCTATATTCCAAGGTGCTTTGGGGCTTCTTAAGCACCTAAATGGCTTTAGGTTGGAGCAAGGAGACACAAGAGAGAAGAAGGCCAGGAAGGACACATCTGCTCTCAGCTTTGCTAGCAAGTTCCATCACTTTTGGCAGTTCACCTTAGTTCGATTCAATTTCTCTGACTGTAAAATCCGTATCGGTAATGTACACCTTTATTTATTCTACATGGGCATTTTGAGAAGCATGAATAGGGGCGTGTAGAGAGAAGAAGGAATTACAGAGGATGAAGCCAACTCCCCAGTCAGTACAGGACTGACACCAGGAGGTCACATGGCCCCTGCCAAACCCTACAGTGAGGTGGAGCTTCCCACCTGGTGCTCACTATCGTTCCCCTGGACTGGGGCTTGAGGGGAGCACTCCAGAGTTTGTAGGCTGAGCGTAACCCTCCTTCTCATTGGCTCCTGCTCACGGGTCCTAGTCTTGCTTCTCCCTCTTTCTACAGGACAGCCCCTCAAATATTTGGGGACAGTTTTCCCACCTCAGGCTAAACGCCTTGCTTTCCGGAACTATTCCTTGATTAACTCATTCTCTGAAATCCTCTCACCTACGTGAAGTATCAGGTTGTTAAATTAATTTGCCTTTATTTTCTGCCCCTGAGTTTTCCTGTTTTCCACTCAGCCTTCTTTCTTCAGCATTTTTTTTTTTTTGCAGTGCATGTTTTTACAACAGCTATTGCAATGAGCCTCCCTGCAGTATTGTTTTTTCCTGAAATAATAGTGTGAGTGTCGGTCTGAGAAGACAATGTGCCAGACATTTCCCAAACAGGGCCGCATGATAGAATGATTTGGGGAGTTTTGGGGAGGGCGGAATGTCCATTTCCAGTGACCTCAATCAGAAACTCATTCTGAGATCCGGTGGAACAGTGGTAAGCTCTGGAAAGTATACGTTTGAGGCATATCTTTAAGGTGTTGAAAATGCAGCTGACTTGGGCACCTGGGTGGCTCAGTGGGTTAAAGCCTCTGCCTTCAGCTCGGATCCCGGGATCGAGCCCCGCATCCGGGGGGGGGGGGGGGGGGGTGTCTCTGCTCAGCAGGGAGCCTGCTTCCTCCTCTCTGTCTGCCTCTTTGCCTACTTGTGATCTCAATCTGTCAAATAAATAAATAAAATCTTTTTTAAAAATGCAGCTGACTTGAAAACCACTATATACACTATAGTTGCAAACCCTACATGGTTTAAAGAGTCTGGAACAGAGAAGTCCAAACCCTGCCTCCATCTACCCCTTATCTGGCACGACCCTGGACATGTTCCTTAAATGCCAGCACCTCTTTCCTCATCTACATCACGTCTACCTCCTCCATCATGAGGATTACATGACATGATATATGTAACACTTGGTTAGCATAAAGGACCACAGGATGTCCTGTTTATACAAGCACATTTTTAGATAAAGATCAGTCAAGTGACTATTTTATTATACCTCTATTCTACTCCATTCCAATGTATGTTTATCTAATTAAGGGTTAGGATCTTAGAGTCACATATGTTTATTTATTCATAGAACAAATTTAAGAGATAGTCATTTATCATGTTTGTTTATGTGTGTGTGTTTGTTTCGAGTTGTCAACCAGCAAATCATTCTTTTGCTGGACATGATTTTGCCTGTGTCCATCCAACGGTTCTGGAAGAATCTGTAGGAAGAGATCTTTACTGCAAAACAAAGCTTTGTTAATGCCTTAACCTGGCATGGATAGGAGACGTTCTGGAAGGCTCCCCTGCAGACAGCAAGTTCTAAGAAACAGGTTTCAACAAGAAAATTGCCTGGTTTATTATTTTTAATTTAATGAGGCTTGTTCCTGTAAAAATTGCAGGGCAGATATTCCAGGAAGTCAGCATCTTTTTTTAGCCCTAGAGCAGACAGCCCAGTAGTGGCCACAGCTGGACAAGTGTGCCTGACCTGCATTCCAACCCAAAGGGTCGCTGTTGAAAAGTGAGAAGGGTTTTTCAGTTCAAGGTCTGAGTCTGGATGTTCTGCCCTTCCCACAGACACTGTCAGCAAGGAAGCGAATGTTGAAACAAAATTTTGTGACATGTGCACTTTCCACCACAAACTGGACAAGGCCCAAGATTCATGTCTCAGAGCTCCTTACCCAAGCACAAGATGAGGAATGGTCTTTGGTCATTAGCACTTGGTTTGGAATAGTCCAGAGGTGAAAGAGTTGCTGCTGGCTTTCATTAATCTGAAGAATAATGTTTGGGTTAAAATGTCTTCCTGGTATTTTAATTGGAGAGGGTAATGTTGGTATTCAGCAACAGGAAAAATACATACTCAGGATTCGGGGGAGGGGGGAACATGGTGATGAGTCGAACCTGAAAGTAAAAAACTGTAAATGGTTTTTTTTTTTAAGGTTTTATTTATTTATTTGACAGAGAGAGACACAGTAAGAAAGGGAGCACAAGCAGGGGGAGTGGAAGAGGAAGAAGCAGGCCTCCCAACCATCAGGGAGCCCCATGCGGGGCTCAATCCCAGGACCCTGGAATCAGGACCCGAGTCAAAGGCAGACGCTTAATGACTGAGCCACCCAGGTGCCCCAGAAACTGGAAATGTTTTATGACAACACAAAAAAGCTTATTTTTGCTAATTCAGTTGACCCTTCCAGACAACTGATACTTACCATTCTCTTGCTCCATTTTCAAATCTATGTGATAAGAACCAAAGTAAAATAAACTTTTCATATTAAAACTTCAAGACTCCCTAAGCTGAAGAGAGTATTCATACTTCCCACATACTGATTGAGCGCCCACAACAGACCTGGCAAAAATACATTTTTTTTGTGTCGTCATTAGGAATCCCACCGCACTAACTACCCCTTCAGCCTAGATCTGTGGCGCCCGGGTCTCCCTCCAGTTTCCTAAATTGCCTGAAATGCCAGCCAGTAAGCTTAAAGTCTTGACTATGAGCTCTGACATTCACTAGCTGTGAAACCTAGACAAGTTACTTCCTCTCTCTATGCCTCATTTCTTCCTCTGTAAGATGGGAGCACGTCTACTTCCTATGGTTGCTATGAGAACCAAGTGAGTTGATACATGTGAAACAGCCAGCACACAAGTGGGGTCTAATAAGTGTCAACCAGGCCCTTTCCCCAGCTCAGTACCTAGCACAGTACCTAGTTCAAGGCTTCAACCATGCCTACCTTTGTCTAGATGTTGGATACGATTGGAGAATCTAACAGAATCTGAATAATGCTCCGAAAGCAGAAACCAACCTGTGGAGGCTGTTACTAGCTCTGGCCAGATGTCAGAAAACATTTAGAGCTATTCAAGTGTCAGTGCTCTCTATGGGAGGTTTATTAACACAAATGTTCTATGTCCTGTCCTTGAGCTAGGCACAACACGCCAGTGAAATATTTCTGAAGTGTTTTAGAGACAGACTTTTCCTTGGTGGGTTAGAAAGATTCTCTCTCTCTCTCCCTCTCTCTCAGACACACACACACACACACACAACTACTTATATGATGATGGTTCCAGCAATTCTTTTTAAGATTTTATTCATTTATTTGAGAGAGAAAGAGCACGAACAGGGGAAGGGGCATAAGGAAAGGGAGAAGCAGGTTCCCCTGAGCAGGGAGCCTGATGTGGGGCTCAATCCTGGGACCCCAAGATCATGACCTAGGCCAAAGGCAGAGGCTTAACTGGCTGAGACACCCACATGCCCCTGGTTCCAGCAATCTTAATGATATTGAATCACTTCAATGTTTCTATGCACATAAGCCTGTCACTTAATTCTAAATATGAAATCTGGGCCATAACATGTCCGTTACTCAGGCATACTCAGGCCCCACATAGAACATGCTTTGAAATGCAGGATGGAGTTTATAGTTCTAGTATCTCTCTTTATCTAGCCAACATTTCTATAGTACTTTCTATGTATTAGCCACAGTTCTAAGCATTTCTCAAGCAGTAACTCATTTTATCCTCATAACCACCTTGTGAGGTAGATACCATTACCCACAGCTTACAGATGAGAAAATTGAGTAACAGAGAGCAATTTGCTCAAGTCTCATAGCTAGGTCAGTGGTGGAACCTGAATTCAGAGCAGGCCATTTGGCCCCAGGGTCCTGCTCTTCACTGCCATGTTCTACTGCTCAATAAACTTTGTATCTTTATATCTTCACAACAAAAAATTAAAAATTAATTTCTCTTTGGGGCACCTGTGTGGTTTAGTCAGTTGAATGTCTGCCCTTGGCTCAGGTTGTGATCCTGGGCTTGGGATCAAGTCCTGCACTGGGCTCCCTGCTCAGCAGGAAATCTGCTTCTCTCTCTCCCTGTCCCTCCCCCAGCCCTGCTCATGTTCTCTCTCTCTCTAAAATAAATAAATAAAATATTTTTTTTAAATAAAAAGTAAAAGTAAAAAAATTTCTCTTTGAGGCTATGTTATTGAGTCTCCTCTCTCTCTCTCTCTCTCTATCTTTTTTTAAAGATTTTATTTATTTATTTGACAGAGAGAGGGAACACAAGCATGGGGAGTGGGAGAGGGAGAAGCAGGCTTTCTGCTGAGCAAGGAGCCCAATACGGGTCTCGATCTCAGGACGCTGGGATCATGACCTAAGCCGAAGGCAGATGCTAACAATTGAGCCACCCAGGTACCCCGAGACTCCTCTCTTACTATAAAATTCCAAAGTGCCAGTATTCGCTGCATTATATAAAGTTCTTAACTCAGAGTGTTAATGCTCAATCAGCATTTATCAGTGGTGACGATGGTGCATAAACTTTAGGTTTTAAAATACTTCCTAGTCTCTTTTTCTACCAAGCTGAAGCCAGGGTGACTAAGATCCAAGATAAAACAAAGGAGGATCTGAGAATCTTAGAACTAACAAGGAACCATGTACTCATAAGATCCAGTGTACCCATTCTACAGACCAACATGCAAATAGACCACGTGACTTGTCCATCATTACAGAACCACTTAGCAGTAGTGCTGGGACTAGAGCACAGGACAAGAATGAATGGGGCAGTTGAGGAAACAGTCCTGCTAGAAACTGTCTCCATATCTCCCAAGCTGGGGTTTTTTTCCCCCAGATTTTGTCCCCTCTCTATCTATAGAAACTGAAGTAAGATGAGCACTGGGTGTTACATTAACTAATGAATCATTGAACACTACATCAAAAACTAATGATGTACTATACAGTGGCTAATAATAAAAATAAATAAGTAAAATAAAATAAAAATACTTTATTTAAAAAAAGAAAAAAAAAGAAACTGAAGTAAGACTTGAGGGACCTCCCCTTTCTCAGAAGTTGGGAATAGGGGAAAATCCAAAATCCAAATTGGTTTTTTTTTTTTTTAAGATTTTATTTATTTGACAGGGAGAGAGAGAGAGGAGGAAGCAGGCTCCCTGCCAAGCAGAGAGCCCTAGCCTGATGCGGGGCTTGATCCCAGGACCCTGGGATCATGACCTGAGTCGAAGGCAGAGGCTTTAACCCACTGAGCCACCCAGGCACCCCCAAAATCCAAGTTGTTAAGTAGAGCTTGAAGAATCCACCTGTGCTGACATTCAGAGCAAGGTCAATAACCAAGACTAGAGAGGCAAGTCAAGGTCAGGCCCAGAGGAAGATACACTGAAGGATGAGGTGAGTCAGGTAGCTCAAGTCCAGGGAAACAAAAGGCAAAGAGTTAAGAAGGAGTAATTGGAATTGCAATAACCTGCCTATTTTGAAGCCCAGATCTCTTAAAAAAAAAAAAAAGTCTCAGACTTGGGGAGGATGCACTGTCATCCTAAATGGTACATCTCTTTTGAATGCTAAGCATTAGATTTACCATGCAGATGATATAGAATTTTTCTGCGAGGTCCAGAACAGCAGTACCAAGTTTAATGTCACTTAAAAAAATAGATAAGATTATAGGTTACTACAACTCATCTAAGAGATCTGTGCACAGTAAGCTTCTTGGTATCTTAATTTATCTGCCCGTGAAGACTTGAGGACTGAGCCAATTCAGCTGGGAATTGAACCTGTGGTTCCAGGAAGTCTAGATATTTCAAACCTCATCCTTAGTCCATTAAGATATCCCCTCCAAGAACATAATGTAGTTAAAGTAGACTTAGATATCTTTAGTACAGAGAGCGGATTTTATTTCCACTTTGGGAATTTCTGATCCATAGTAGGGAAAGATACGGATGAAACTGACCTACGGTGGTGCCTATGGAATGATGCATGTATGTCAACCTACACCACCACTGTTCTGATTTATGGTTAAGAAGAGAAAAACCATCTTGGGTGAAGAATAGATTATGAGTACATTTGCTAAGTGCGGGCTTCATACAGATCCCCCCCTCTCATCTTTCTAAAGACTCTGTTCCTCTATCGATAAAATAGAACGAATTATACTCACCCACAGAATCTGAAGACGGACCACAGATTTCACACATCTGTCAGGTGAGTCCGTTTATTTGGGGGACAGTTGGGGAACATCCTGTACCATTACAGACTGTCAGCCACAGAGAATGTTTACTAATAAGCCTAGCCATTAAGTTGGGTCAGTGATGGATGGTCTGTGTTCCCCCGCCCTGGCCTGGCATGTGCTGTGATACTCACTGACCAGCAGCAGCTGCTGTACCAGCGGCCTTGTTAAGGGTCTCGCCAAGTGACATCAACTATACATCACCCTGGCTGATACCTTTGATTATTTGGACAGCTCCTGGCATGATGAATCGTTGGGATTGATCTGTCTTTTCTTGCACGTCCTCGCCAGTGTTCTTTACCCATCTCCCTCAACTCTTTATTCTTAAGTTAAGGGTCCTTATTCCTACTTGATCAGACGTACACACCTTCTACCCTCTCCAATTTAAAGGACCTGCTCATTTCAGCATTCGTAATGAGAAACTCGGATGAGGCTGGAGGAAATCAGTGCATCATAGTTAGAACAGGCAGGCAGGGGAAACAGCAGTCATTCTCTTACAGCCGAAAAAACAAGGAGGAAACGCTTTTTTTCCACGGGCATCAAAGGCTCAGCAGCTTTCATTACCGAGGTCATGGACCTTCCACATATTCCATGTGGTACAAATTAAATTTGAATGCTGCGGGTAACCTGAACAATGCCTTCTATTTATAAGATCCCTTTCTTTCGAGGAGTGCAAATCATTTCACACACAGTATCTCAAGCATCACCGTATTTCTGCAAAAGATATTCTATCATCTTGATTTCAGAGAGGAAAAAAATGAGCACAGAGGGGCTATATACCCAAATCTATTTGATAAATAAATGTGCGATAAAATCAATAATGGGGCCTGAAAACTCTGACTCCCTGCAATATTAAATCCTTCAATTCATTGATTTATAAAATGTTTATAAAGCACCTACTGTGTGGGGCAACAGCTGGGAAAACAGGAGGACAGCAGGGCAACCACTAACTCAGTCAATCCCATTGAATTCTAAGTCAATATTAGTGGGGGAGGGGAACAGATGGAAATAATATTATTTTAATTCAGAGAAGTTATATGCATGTATTAGAGCTACAAATACTATTCTATTTTACCATGAATCAGCCAGAGGCCACAGTAAACTACCCTTCCCACCGAAATTATAAATTCCTATGTGGTAAGACAATGGTCCCTATATTGCTCTTTCCAAATCTGTTGAAAGTGAATAGACTCAAACAGGGCAATATATAAGCAATAGTTCTTAAATGTGTTCTAGTACACTTGACAAAACCTTGTTAAATATGTTTGATTCCTTTTCTATAAAGAATTTCACTAACATAAAATGTGACTATATGATATGTATGCAATATAAATTTTCAATCAGGAGTATACCCATCTCCTTTCTCCCCCAGAAAAGGCCACTGAACTCAGCAGGATCAGTATGGTCTCCAAAAATTCCTATTAATGTATTTATTTACTAGTTCTTTTTTTGAACACCTGTAGAAAAGTAGTAAACTAATCCAGGATACAAGAGAAAATTATGGGAGAAAGTCTTAATTTGATAGCATTTCCTGCCAATTAAGTAGGTATAAATATGCCACATTGTTCCAGAAGGAATCCAAATCAACTTTTTTTTTAAGATTTTATTTATTTATTTGACAGAGATCACAAGTAGGCAGAGAGAGAGAGAAGAAGAAGCAGGCTCTCTGCTGAGCAGAGAGCCCAATGTGGAGCTCGGTCCCAGGACTCTGGAATCATGACCCGAGCCGAAGGCAGAGGCTTTAACCCACTGAGACATCCAGGTGCCCCACAAATCAACTTTTTATTAAGAATTATTTCTCTGAAAAAAAAATTATTTCTCTGTTTGGAAAATGAAATAGCTCGGTCAATAGGAGAATAGCTGTAGGACAACTGTATTAAAAATCATCTCCACTGTACAAAAAACACTGGTTTTATCATGTAATTTCCTGGCTAAAAAACTTCCAATGGCTCTATATAACTAAAAGGAAAACTAGATTATTGGAACTTCATAATTTGGTCTTTGAGGTTTCTCATGGTCCGTCCTAAACTCATGGAAGAAATGCTGAGTTATTTCCCAGAATATGTCCCCCCGCCCCCGCATACCCAACAAAAGCTGTAGACTTTAGTCAAGTTCCTACTGACCAAGAACACGCCATATTCAGCAGAAGGCTTTCCAGCCCTGCTCATGCTGTTTCCCTGTCCAGAAAGCTCATCCTCCTTCAATCCCTAGGCCGCCCACCTCTCAGAGTCCAGCTCAGAAACCCTTGTCCGGTCTGTGAGCACTGTCTTCTCTGAACTTCAGCTGCTTATTTGGGCCCCTAATCATCTCCTTTTTTTATGTTGTTAATTAACAACTTCAGAGATTCAACTTGCCACACAATGGCCAGCTCCTAGAGGCCATCTGCCCTTCCTCTTGGTCCTGAGCACATAGAACATGCCAATAAACTTTGGAAAGAATGAGAATGACTCCAAGCAAACTGCTAACCAGGGGTCACTATGAGCTCATAAAAACTGGTTGAATTGGCTTGTTTTTTTAATAATGGTTATTTTTGAATCTATGTGATAGTTCTTCTAGACTTGATTTGTGGAAATTTGCAGTTTTCTGTTCCATGGCCTGGCTTATATAGACATATAAGCTCACAGGACATTAGCTTCAGTTTTCAGCAGCTCATGGCTGCATGCCAAAAGGACAGTGCTCTGTACTGGCACTGTATAATTGCAGCATATAAAGTGGAAATTCAGTAGTGACCAAAATGGAAGGCTTAGTCATATATTTCAGAGTTGCTTGTAACTGAGCACCAGTGCCCTGGTTGTGTCAGAAAGCCACTCCAGACAAGTTAGAAACCTTGAAGGGCCTTAAGATTTCCACATAATTATTTTTCTCTTACCTAGGTCTTTCTGAAGCATAAATCTCCTTCTGATGCTTCAGACCTTGGTTGCTGTAACTCAGTTTCCATTTACCAAGCAAGAATCAGCAGTTTTTAGAATGTCGATATCTCTAAAACCACAAGAGAATTGAGCTAAAACCCCGCTAGCACTTTAACACTGAAGAGCTTGATTTTAAACCATGCACCCTTCAAGAGGACATTTTAGGAACCATTAAAATTATTTTCTATATGCATTGCTTATATTAGTTAAGTTTATTTTCAGCTAAAAACAACCACCCACTACCACCACCAAGGCAGTTCAGTTACATCTCTGGAATATAGTTTCTTGTTTTTTAGGTTTGTTTAGAGTGTGTGTGTGTGTGTGTGTGTGCGCGCGCCCGCGCGCGTGCACACGCACAATGTGTTGAGGGTGGGGGATCAGAGGGAAGGGAGAGAGAAAATCCTTAGCAGGCTCCAAGCCCAGTGCAGAGCCTGATGTGGGGCTCAGTCTCACCACCCTGAGATCAGGACCTGAGCTGAAATCACAAGTCAGACCCTTACCCAACTGAGCCACCCAGGTACCCCAGAATATAGTTTCTTTTAACAGCCCAAGGAGTATAGGCATATGGAGGATAATCAAGAAGAAAAATTCCAGTAAACTCCAAATGATAGCTAAAGCTAATATTGATTTACAATCACTTGAGAAACCCCCCCTTTTTTAAATATTTTATTTATTTATTTGACACAGAGAGAGAGAGAGAGATCACAAGTAAGCAGAGCAGCAGGCAGAGAGGGGGAAGCAGGCTCCCCGCTGAGCAGAGAGCCAGATGCAAGAAACCCCCCTTTTTTTTTTTAAATCACATTTGCTAAGGGGTTCCTCCAAATCCATCTCCTTTTACCCCAGCTTAACTCCCTAATGGCCCTTTGGTGATTCCCTCTACTCAAAGCCCATGGGTGCCTAAGGCAACTTCATTCCTCACCCAGTGTTAAGAGTTCCAGTTTCCATTTAAATCGCCATTTCTGGCACTATCAATGTTGCAGTTGGCAAGGTTTATGATAATAATCCTTCTTTATATTTACATACCACAAGTCATCACAGAATCAGTACAATTTATACATGTTAACCAGTTGGGCTTTCTCCCTCCTTTACTAACATCAGGAGGAGCAGACCACTGAGATTTGCAGAGAGAAAGTTAGTTAGGGATGTTTCACTGTCGGTCAGTTTAGGGATGAAACTCTAAAACTTGCAGTGCTGCCTGTAAGTATTATTAACAGAGATACAGTGGAGCTTTTTTTTTTCTTTTTTTTAAGAGAAAGAGGGCAAATGCAGGGAGAGGGGCAGAGGGAGAAGGAGAAAGAATCCAAGCGAACTGCAAAAGTGTGGAGCCCAACGCTGGACTTGATCTCCAAGCCTGAGATCACAACCTGAGCCGAAATCAAGAGTCCGACGCCTAATTCGCTTAACATCCTGGTCCAGAAATTCCTCCTAATGTCCAGCTGAAATTGTTTCTGTTTTAATTTAAGCCAGTTTCCTATTGCTGCACAAACTGAATAAGAGGTTAGCACCTTCCTTATAAAACCTCTGCTATAGGGGCACCTGGGTGGCTCAGTGGGTTAAAGCCTCTGCCTTTGGCTCAGGTCATGATCCCAGGGTCCAGGGATTGAGCCCCACATCGGGCTCTCTGCTCAGCAGGGAGCCTGCTTCCCCCTCTCTCTCTGCCTGCCACTCTGCCTACTTGTGATCTCTGTCTGTCAAATAAATAAAATCTTTGAAGAAAAAAAAACAACTCTGCTATAATACACTATCAAAGAAACGAAAAACTTTTTAACACCACCTATGTAATTTCTCTGGAATTTTTTTTATATAATTCTATAGTAAATTTCACTCAAGGAGCTACTATCTTAGTCACTCTTCCTTGGTTTCCTAGTATTTCAGAAGCTGACAAAGGCATTAGTTAATAACAAACTACACTGATAGTTTCTTTTAACTTTTTTATTGCAGTATATCATAGATACAGAAAAATGCCCACATCACAAGTGTATAGCTTAGTGATTTCTTTTTTTTTTTAAGATTTTATTTATTTATTTGACAGACAGAGATTACAAGTAGGCAAGAGAGGCAGGCAGGGAGAGAGAGGAGGAAGCAGGCTCCCCGTGGAGCAGAGAGCCCATTGTGGGGCTCGATCCCAGGACCCTGGGATGATGACCTGAGCCGAAAGCAGAGGCTTTAACCCCCTGAGCCACCCAGGCGCCCTAGCTTAGTGATTTCTTAACACTCATGTAATCCCCACCTAGATCAAGGTATAGAACATTACCAGCACCCCCAAAAGCTTTTTTCTGTGTCCCTTCCCAATTATTATCTCCCCAAAACTAACTACTACTCTGACTTCTGTCACTGGATTACGTTTGCATATATTTGACTTTCAGATGAACAGAGGCATGCAATATGTACAGTATACTCTGGTGTGTCTGGAGTCTTTCATTCAGCATTATAGTTGTGAGAATCATCCATATTTTTTTAAGATTTTATTTATTTATTTGATAGAGATCACAAGTAGGCAGAGAGGCAGGCAGAGAGAGAGGAGGAAGCAGGCTCCCCGCCGAGCAGAGAGCCCAATGCGGGGCTCGATCCCAGGATCCCAAGATCATGACCTGAGCTGAAGGCAGAGGCTTTAACCCACGGAGCCACCCAGGCGTCCTGAGAATCATCCATATTTTTACATGTATCAGTAGTTCTTTGTCCTCATTGCTATATAGTATTTCATTTATTTTTATTTTAGTTTATTTGTAGATAGACATTTGGGTTGTTTCTACTTTGGAGATAGTATAAATAATGTTTCTGTGAACATTCTTTATTTATATATATATTTTTTAGATTTTTATTTATTTATTTATTTCCTTTTTTGAGAGAGCACACATGCAAGCAGGTACAAGGTGTGGGGTGGGGGGTGTTGTTTTGAATCCTACACAGACACTGCATTGAACTTGGAGCCTGCCACAGGGATCAGTCTTGACCTTGAGATCGTGACCTGAGCTGAAATCAAGAGTTAGATGTTCAGGGACGCCTGGGTGGCTCAGTTGGTTAAGCGGCTGCCTTCGGCTCAGGTCATGATCCCAGCATCCTGGGATCG
The DNA here is from genome assembly GCA_004024625.1 of Mellivora capensis. Classification (NCBI taxonomy): domain Eukaryota; kingdom Metazoa; phylum Chordata; class Mammalia; order Carnivora; family Mustelidae; genus Mellivora; species Mellivora capensis. Next base: position 168,093 of record PISX010000571.1, read on the forward strand.
AGTCCCACATCAGGCTCCTTGCTCAGCGGGTAGCCTGCTTCTCCCTCTGCTTCTGCCTGCCACTCTGTCTGCCTGTGTTCGCTCTCTCGCGCTCTCTCTTTCTCTCTCTCTCTCTGACAAATAAATAAATAAAATCTTTAAAAAAAAAAAAAGAGTTAGATGTTCAACCGACTGAGCCACCCAGGGGCCCCCTGCCGTGACCCTTCTTATACCTGTATGTTGATGCACATGATGTTGGCATTTCTGTTGAATCTATATCTAGAAGAGGAATTGCTGAAGGTTCACCTTCAATAGATCTTGCCAGTTTTTCAAAGCGTTTGTACCAGTTAATGCTCCTACTGAAAATTCTAGTTTCTCCCTATCCTTACTGACATTTAGTATTGCCAGCTTTTCTTAATTTTAGCAATTTTTGTCGCCAGGAGTATGTTCACTTGAAATAAATAAGCTGCCTGGGTGGATTAGGTTTCTGAGAATATCCTTTCTTCCTCCTGCTGTTGTGCATTTGCCAAGGGATCAGAAGAACCTCTGCCCAGAGAGAGGAACAAAGTGGGAGCCATGGCCCTCATTTGCATGACTTTGAACCGCTATCTGTGGCTGCTAGAGACTGCTGGCAGAGCAGACTGGGAGACACCACGTGTGGCCACGATAACCTTTTCTTTTTCATTAAGGACCCACTTAGATCTGTGGGGCTGCAGCCCAAAGCCTGGAAAAGCAGGTCATGACTTTATGACTACACAATGATAATCTCATAAATAATAATTCAAAGAGAAAAATAAAACTGAATTTAAATAACCGAGTGAAGATACCAACACATGAAAGTACACAAGTTAGGTTGAGGACAGCTATATTTGTTTTTGTGATATACAGACGACTAATATGACCCCCTTCTCCATAATGTATATTCAAATAGGGTTGTTGTTTTTTTTTAAGTATTTATTTATTTATTTATTTGACAGAGCGATCACAAGTAAGCAGAGAGGCAGGCGGGGCGGGGGGAGGGAGTAGTGGGGAAGCAGGCTTCCCGCTGAGCAGGGAGCTCAATGTGGGGCTCGAAGTGGGGCTTGATCATAGAACTCTGAGATCATGACCTGAGCCAAAGGCAGAGGCTTAACCCACTGAGCCACCCAGGCGCACCTCAAATAGAGGTTTGAGTTGGATGTGGAAATCTAGACAGGGGAGGGTTAATTGTCTTGAAGTGTTGAAAATATTAACCAATAGTCTTATTGGAAGAAGGTAGGCAGAACTGGGGCAGTACTTAAGGTTGGATACCGAAGAGCTTCCTAAGGGTTTGTGAATGATAATTCCTTTCCTTTTATTAGCAAAAAATTCAAGTTCAGTGACCAGGTTTTTTGCCAGGGAGAAGTGAGCATTACGGCTAGCTTAGAAAATCAAATCTCAAATTCCACCTGCCTCCCACCTTGGTCTCCTTTACTCTCTTAACAGTGGAGCCATTTTCAATAAATGCAGAGATGCAGATGCTGCCCAAGTAACCTTGTTAACATTGAGGGGACTCTTATCTACTGGAGACCTGTGTGTTTTGCCCCAAAATTGGAAACAAGGAACCCTTTAGTAAAAATGCTGGAAATCCAGACACAAAACATAATCCTGTTAGATAAATATGACTAGGAAATTGGATCATTACTTTTTTTCAAAAGGTTAACTTTTTTCTTTCTCAAACTGCCTTTCTCCAATTTCCCATCCCTCCCCCCCCCCAAAAAAATGTGGGTGAACATCCCTTTCTGGTTTATGTTCCAATTGCACATGGATGCCCCTAGGAGGAGTCGGTTAGTCTGCAACCCCCAAAATAAGGGATTATTATGGAAACAAGGTGCAGTATTTCAAGCATCATGTGACAATAAAAGTAACAGGATAATGATTTTCTTTCTCAGTTCAGATATCAGAGGCCCAAGTATTGATTGCCTGTTTCTTTTGCCTCCTGTCGTCTGATGAAACTACACTTTTGACAGAGTCACAATAAAATGTGCCCTTTCCAGTATGGGATCTCTGTAAATGTCATTCACACAGTCATTGTTTCCTAATTCTCTGTTTTCATCAGAGTAGCACAGAAGCCTTTCACTGGTAGAGAGAGAGCAAGCAATGTTTAGATTCAGAATTCCCCAGAACACACAAGCTCCATTATTTTGCTAAGAACAAGTAACATTCTAAAAGTAGGACTAATTTTCATAAGAGACTATGACATTACTCTTAATGAGGACTGTCTGAGCAATGAAGACTTAGATAAGAGGAGGTTTCACAAAACGTTTCGGGGAACATTCATCTTGGGTTTGGCAAGGAAAGAGAGGTCATCATACCAGCATGAATGTTAGCACTCACGGATGACAAAGGGTCAGTCGGTGGCAGGAGCTGAAACCAGGCTGGAGACCCAGAGGTAACAGGCGGTTCCCTGAGCCCGACACTTCCCCCCTGACCTGGACCACTCCTGCTGTCTCAGCTCCAGGTCTCTGATCCCAGCTGCCAACAAATGATTTGTGATTTTGTTTAAGGATAGCTATTGGTGGTAACCTCGCTTGAGGCCACCAAACTCATTTCACTTGTGCCCTGCACCAAATCTGATCCCAAAGGTGCAGGGCTTGTGTATTAACACAATGTGACACTTATTACCTTCCTCCTCTTCTGTGAAATCGGTTTATCTAAAAATATCTCATCCGAAAGACCTGCAAAAGCAAGCCACACGCAAAGCATTCACTAATGTCGTGATGAATGTAATCAGTGCACCTATGGCTTTTCAAGATGCTCCCGAGCTGTGACCTTCCCTTTCACGTAATGTAGCCTTTTTATTTATTTCCAATAGCTTTCCAATCAGTCAGGGCCAGCGTCCTTTTTCTAACCTCAGATCATGGTCTAATAATCAGTTTTGGTGCTTTTATTGGCCTCCAAGGTAGTTTGAGCTGTTAAAATCTTTCTTTAACAAGTTTCCCTTTGATAAGGATGCTTCAGTAGGCTCCCTGTCTCTCTTACCTTTGCCTAACCTTTTCCAAACAGATGCAAAATCACGAGTGACACAGACCCCAACAATATCATCTAACCTTGACATTAAAACTCATTTCAACACAGCATCACCAAAATTTCTAAAACTTGCTACTCATGTTATGTCCAAAAGAGAAAGCACAGAATCTGTGCGGATAACTGCACCCTTTTGTGTTTTATGAAAAATTGAAATGGACCAGTATTATGAGGATAGCCTTCTTCCCACTGCTAGCTGGTTGACTTGGCTTTAGGGGATGAAATACAGGAAAGAGGATCAATATTTTATTTGTGTTCTCCATTTTGTTTCTATGTGTCTCAGTCTCTATCTCTCTGGCCCGGTTTATGCCCCCAGAGGGATGAAGCTGGCCAGTTGTGGTTTTTATCTGGCACTACAGCTACTGTTCCAGTCTTGAGAGCAGTCCTACTAGAGATGTCCAGAAACTTCTCTTTTGTTCATGTTTGCATCAGCCTGTCTCATAGGCAGAGTCACCTGAAAGGCCACTAAGAGAATAGGCCTTAATCTCTTTTCTTTTCCTCTACTTCCTTTCTGTTGTTTGTACCTAAAAAAGAGGTAACTGATTTAAGGGGTCTGAAAATGGTTTGGGTAGACCATAAAGAAAAAAAATGAAACCAGCAAGAAGAAGTCAATACCACACACCCTTCTCAAACTTGGCAGGCACATTTAAATTCTGAAGTATTTCAGGTAAAGAAATAAAATGTGTGATAAAAGGTAGGCTACCTGAGATAAATTGTGGGAAACCCAGACTTTAGACCCTACCCTCCCTTCCATGCTCACCATATAATGCTGAAAATGGAACTTCTGCCTACCTATTAGGAGAGTTTTCAAGATTTAAATTTCTGAGAAAGTTTTAAATTTAATACATAAAATATTTGCCCATTTGTCAAGTAAAGTAAATGCATTTTAGAGGATGTCTGACAAAAGAAAGGTCCAAGTTTTCTACATAAAAGATTCATAGGATCAAGGACTCGTGGAGAGTCCACATGGAATATATGTTTCCCCCGATCTCTGAAAACTCTCTTTACGCCACTTTGCTTTTATGAAAGACCTACGTTATAGCTGGTTTTTATTTTTTTTTACTTTTTGAAAATTTTATTTATTTATTTGACAGAGAGAGACACAGTGAGAGAGGGAACACAAGCAGGGGGAGTTCCAGGAGAGGGAGAAGCAGGCTTCCCACTGAGCAGAGAGCCCGATGAGGGGCTCTAACCCAGGACCCTGGGACCATGACCTGAGCCAAAGGCAGAGGCTTTAACCCACTGAGCCACCCAGGCGCCCCATATACCTGGTTTTTATAATGGAAGAAAATATGGAAGAGAGCTTCACTTCTACAAAATGGTAATTGTTTCATTGCTTTACACCATTTCAACTTATAAAAGGTTTCATAAGGAACACTACTTTGGGATAGCAGAGAAAATCTGTAGTTCTTAAGACTTATCAAAAATTGGGGCGCCTAGTGCCTGGGTGGCGTAGGGGGTTAAGCATCCGACTCTTGGTTTCAGCTCAGGTTGTGCTCTCAGGGTCCTGAGATCGAGCCCCGTGTCAGGCTCAGCGCTCAGTGCGGAGTCTGGTTGAGGTTCTCTCTCCCTTTCCCTCTGCCCCTTCCACTTGTGTGCTCTCTCTCTCTAAAAAATAATAATTAAAGAAAGAAATCGGAATTGTATCAGATGTTATTGATATTTTATCAACAAGGAAGATAAGTAGTGGCTTTACTGTTATCATACAATGTATCAGTGGGACCTTGTCAAGATAGAACCAAAGCCATAAACTCTCTCTTTAGGAGTTTTACCCATACATTGTATTACTTCCTATAACTCAAACAAAATCAAGTTGTTGCTGGCACCACTTTCTTAAGAGTGTCAAAGACCTAACTTATTCCTTTTTGAGACATGTCAAGAGTTATCCGACCACTGAGAGGTTGACAGAACACGGACTGCCAAGGAACACACGCGCCTGACAGGTTGCTAAGGGCCGCTCTGCGGATTTCCTCTCTGTGGCAGCGACGTGAACCCAGCAGCTTCAAATAAGGCCATTTCAGGGAAGAGGGCACCCTGAGCCCTTCAGGCACCCCTCAGAGAGCACACAGGCCAGAGATGAAATCCACAAAGCAGTATTCCAGGAATCAGCTGTTTCAAGTGCAGAGAAACAGATGTGAGGGTGAAGGGCCGTGGTGAGGACTGGGGAGGCTCGGGGCTCTCCTGAGAGGCAAGCCCGCCCCGTTGGTACTCACCCTCTCCACCGTGGAAGGAAAGAAGGAGGACTGTCTCCCTCAGGATCAGGGAACGCTGGTGGGGCTGGGGCCACCTCGAGCTAAACCCTGATCTCATACTGCTTCCCTGTGGAGAATTCTCAGAACTGCAGCTTCCCTCTGCGGGCCCCTGCTGGTCACACCCGCCCGGTGTGGTGTCTGGCCTGGGCTTGCTATCGATCGCAGAGCCATAAAAAATTAAAATTAAAATTAAAATTTGCTGTTGTTAAGACCTCAGCAAAAAGAATGAAAAAGCCATAAGAGAACAGTCACGTCCTGAGTCTAGATGTATATCGGACAGGCCCGCATCCCCACCTTTCCCTTTTCACACCTTTTAAAAACCCAAAGCCTCTCTCGGCCCAGTGATGTTCCTCCAGTTCTGCTTTCACAGACCTGTCTTCTGACTTGCACCCCTGGAAGTTCCAAATAAACTGGTAAAATTGCCTGCTCTTTCTCTGAATTCTTTTCCACAAGAACAAAATCCCAGTGCTCTGGCCACCACAGAGGTTCCCACACTCATCTTTTTAGGACAGCTATCACAACTCCCTGCTGACCCCCAGTACCCACCCAGAGGTGTTTCAGTGAGAGACAGAGACTTTAATTAAAAAGGATATTCTTACCTCCAGCTACCCTTCTTTGTAGGACTTGAGGGCACTAAATCACCTTTTGGGGCATAGATCAGCCTACTACTTCATTCTGACATGAAAACAGCATTATAGGGACACTATAGTCAGTATGGTTGTCCCATTACCCCATTTCTTTACATTTCGGGAATGAGGGAAACGCTCAAAGAGATAATTAGTAAAACCGTCAGAAGCTAACGGAAAGCTATAATCAAATTTTTATACTTCTGGCGGGGAGTTGAAGAAAAGGGCAATAAATCCTTTGGGCTGGTCAGTGGTATTTTCCAGGGAATATCTTAATCAAAAAGTAGAAAGGAAGTTGATGATAGGATTCACATTCCACAGAGAACCTGTGACCCCTTCTCTTCCTCTCCTCTCCACCCCTGTCGAAGGCTCCAGGGTGAAAGCTGTAAGGTGAAGAGGACAGACCATCAGCAGAGGGTAACTTATGATGAGAAATGAAAATATTTGGGTTAGCTATAATACCAAGCCGGTGATATTTACAAATTATTAAACTGCCATCGACACATCAAACACTTTTTCTTTTATGAAATGCTAAGCTGTTCTTTCCGTCTGTTTCAAACTGTCAGGTCCATTATTTGATGTTCCCCTTTGTTTGTTTATCTTAATTAAGATGTTGAATCAATCATTTTTACTTTCTCTCCCCAAGAGCAGCAGCCGGCTCAGAGTCAGGACGAGGGCCAGCCACCCCCGAGCGCCGCGCAGGTGCAGAGTCTCGTGTGTTCACAGAGGGATAAAAAACACATTTGTTCTCCTGCTTGTGTGGACAGACTGGCAGGTTTTTGATAAGAGAGGGGGAAAGTCTTCCTGTGGTGAGAAATGACATTTCTGTCTACAACAGGTAACAGCGGTGGCAAATCTTATTGCTGTTTTGGACATGATTTTCCTCTACATCCTCATGGCAACTCACCACCAGGTGGGGAACACAGAGGTGGAGTGGGAAATCGGAGACAGAATGTAGTGTCCTGGATCCAGCAGGAGGCAGGAAAGGAAGGGCTCTGGACCCTAGCCTCACAGGACAACTGATCTCGCTCCTCCAGCTTTCTTTTTCCATTCCCAGTGGGGCAGTTTGGTCTCCATGCTTCTGGGCCATAGTCTCCTATGACTTATTGCTGGAGGGACCATTTCATATCCAAAATACTTTGTGTGCCTCTTTGTATGGACATCCTTCTGGTCCATCAGTTCTGTAGAAGGGCCTTTGCAGAGTTTTTCCAACAGTACGGCGTAAGCCTGCGGAGACACCCATTCTTTCCTACTCACTCCCCCCTTTTGAGAAGCATGCTTTCTTTCAGAACAGCTAGCCAGGGATAGAGAAGCCATCAGCTAGTCATGGCACAAAATTTCACTCTGCACACCAGTCAGCCTATCTGGGGATAAAACCACCATGCTCCGCCTAGCTGAGCTAACTGGCCATGCAATCCCATAGGCTTGTATGGAAGGAAACAAATCTATCGGATGATTCGGGGAGATCAGATGGGAAACGAAGCGACGTTTTGCTTTTAAAACCATCCGAGTCAATGAAATCATCCAAACATGGCCATAGAGCTAAACAGAGTTCTTACATTTTGGATCACATGCTTCTAGACCAGCATAGTTCTGGTTGCACTTGGAGTCCTGGATTTGGGGGGAAATACACGTTTTCACTGATCAAGATCTTTTTAAGCACCTCCAAGCGGAATCCGTACGTGAAATTGGCATTAGCAGTTCTCCTAGTTAGCACTGTGTGTACTAGAAGCTAGTGAGGAAATCGATGGTCTAGGATGCTGTTCGGCTCCTAACATGACAGAAGTTGACTCCAGGGACTTGGGCAAGAAGGACCACATTCCAGCCCTTCATTAGGCAAGAGGTGGATTTTTGAATCACATAATTCCAAGAGGAAACATAAGCCTTCAAAAGACACACCAGGCACTTCATTTATTTGAGGCCTCTGTTATGACTCCTGGGCCACAGATAAGTACTTTCAACCAATTCTCACTCTTCATTAGTGGAAAACATGTTCTTCTAATCCCCACGAATTACCCACCACCTGGAAGGAAGCGGACTTCTCTCACCACACTCATTTGCTTTCCTTCCGGTGGGATAGCCTAGGTTCACAAGGTGGCCACCGGTACTTGTTGAACTGTGTGCACAATTCCCAGTGTGGCCGACACTGCTAGCTGGACCCCGTATCCCTTCTCCCCCTCTTCTGCATTTCTAGATGCGTTCATGGCTGCCCGGAACAACTCCCTGCCTCCTTACTTTCCTGGTGTCTAGGTTTGGCCAGTGTAATGTGAAAGGGATGTATCAACTTCTAGGGTTCCACAAACGTGTCCCTACTGGGGAGGACAGGGTGGTGCTCTCTTCCTTGTCCCCCTCTCTCCTTCCTGTTGGCTGGAGCTGGATCCAGCTTGGACCGTGAGGCAGAAATCACACACTAAAGGTGGTGGATATTGATGGGGCCAGAGCACGTGGAGTGCCCTCCCATCTCCAGACGGCCTCCCTCCAGTCTCAGGATGCATGAGAGACACTAACTTCTATGGATTCATGTCGTTTCTTCAAATTTTGATGATAATGCTCTGGGGTAATTTGCCAAAATTGTGCTGCGGACAAGTTGTCCTGGTTCTCTCCCAGGTCATCTTTGGTTACTTTGTTCTGAGGACACCTCTCCGGTCTCTTACCAGTTACTCAGTGTCCCGGCCCCCCCATCTGGGGACGAACCTCACCAAGGCATACCCGCAAGCTGTTAGGCGGACAAGGGCCTAACGTACAAATTCATGCTGAGGCTGTGGTTTTCAGCCCTGGCTGAGCATCAGGACCCTCCGTAGAGCCTTGTAAAAATAAACATGCCTGGGCCCTACTTCCAGACGATGCTGATTCAGCATATCTCGGATGAGCTCAGATAGCTACATCTTTTGAAAGGTTGGCAGGTGATTCTGATGTGCAGCTGCGGTTAAGAACCACTGCTCGAAGGCGCTAATGACGGATAATGGCGTAAGGCGGTGCCGTCACCCGCACACACTTCATGCATAAGCCACTGCTGGACAGACTTCTGTCCGCTGTTATCTCAGCTCCGTGGCCTACTGCAGGGTTACAGATGGCCGGGCCTCCTCCCTGCGGGAGCTGGAACTTTGCGCCTCCCTCTTCCAGTGATCCTCGATGCATCCGTTGCTAGCGCACGGTGAACGAGGATGCCTCCTCGCTTAATGTACCACCTCTCCCAGAGGCATTTGTATTTCTGCGTGGAATCGTGCTTAAATCTCAGGGAACGGGCACCTCATGGTGCAACGTCAGGAATTCAGGAAGTCTGCTGAGAAGATCTCTTGGAAGAGGGACCTTTCTCCAGTTCCCTGAAACACGTCCTATTTAAGCAGCACCAATTCTACTTGGTGAGACTTCCAAAAAATAAATAAATAAATAAATAAATAATTGTTTTTTTTCCTTCAATCACTGGGCCTCTTTCAGAAGATTAGGCTTCTGGGGAAAAGTAGAACCTTCCTTCTTCATTTTTTCTCATATTGTGTTTGGAATCCTCCCTCCTTAACCCCCACACTTTCTCTAGCCCCTTGAGGAGTAACGCTGTCCATCCCTAGTTCAGCCGCACAGTTAGATGGCAAGAGAACCATCACCGTTCTGAATATCCTTTCATGCCTGGAATATGATCTTGAAACGTGGAGCAAAGGGTCATTTAGAGATTGGTTCTCTATTACAGCAGAGACACACAGGCGTATCAATATTTTCATATCTGGCGATCTTTTACGAACCTGGTGTAATTAAGATTCTACAGTGTCTTAGGTAATCCTTAATAATTCACTGGCTTGGGGCGCCTGGGTGGCTCAGTGGGTTAAAGCCTCTGCCTTCGGCTCAGGTTGTGATCCCGGGGTTCTGGGACCGAGCCCCATGTCGGGCTCTCTGCTCGGTGGGGAGCCTGCCTCCCCCGCTCTCCCTGCCTGCCTCTCTGCCTACTTGTGATCTCTGTCTGTCAGATAAATAAATAAAATATATTTTTTAAAGATTTTATTTATTTATCTGACAGATCACAGTAGGCAGAGAGAGGGGGAAAAGCAGACTCCCCGCTGAGCAGAGAGCCCGACATGAGGCTTGATCCCAGGACCTTGAGATCATGACCTGAGCTGAAGGCAGAGGCTTTAACCCACTGAGCAACCCAGGCGCCCCAATAAATAAAATATTAAAAAAAAATAATTCTCTGGCTTCTCTTCTCAGCTGTTTAAACAATTTCTTTTTACTTTTATTCTCTCATCCCAGATCCTATAAATACTACCTCATCAGGCTATTATAAAAATCAAACCAAATAAGATGTTTGAGAGTGCTCTAAAAATCGTAAGTCTCTATACAAACATATATCCATGTTTCTATGATAGGGAATATATCCTTTGTGTAGCTGTGCTTCAAGTCTTTCATGGAGAGAAGACGAGGAGCTAGAAATGGGGCCCTGGCACCCAGACATTTTATTCGTCAATTCTAATTATTAGCACACTTTCTCTGCTAAATAGGATAAAAGAAAAGGCTTTTGTCTTTCCCCATTACAACAACGCATTGAATTGTCCATGGAGATTTTTTTTTTTAACCATCACAAATTTATTATCCTGGAATTAAGGGTTTGTGATGAGGGTGCTGTCACACCTTCATTGGTGTGAACTGTTCTTAGAGAACAGGCAGAGAGATCATATGTATAAACAGGACCAATGGGCTAAGTGCAACCACCACTAATTGTTTATTTTCTTTCCAAAGTGGCAAGAAGTTGCTGGAGTTTCATACTTCATTTTATATACAAATTGAGGTCCTGGGGGAGAGTATCCTTCATGTGAACAGCTCTCCCAGTTACAGGAGAAAACTGAGTAACAATAAAAGCCTAAGGGACATCATTTAATATTTCCAGCATTTCACATGAGCTTCTGACACTTGGGTCTTCAAGGAGAAAGCTGATTTATACCTCCAGTCCTTAGACAATGTAAAGGTGAGGTCAGGCATAGGCATCCTTCATCCCTTTCCCCGGTGCTCACAGGTCCCTTGGGCAAGGTGGAATCAAAGCATTTCAAATGGTAGAGGTCACAGGAGTGACGCTGTAAGAGGTAAGAGAGCCAAGCCTCCTTCCTCTATCAATGGGTCTGACGCCCATATATCTTCATATTGCTGTTGTTCCCACTTGAAAAATTGCACGCAGTCAGTGTTACTTTTCCTTCCCTTCCTACTCTTAAAACAGGATTTCCACCTACAATCGAAAGTATAATTTATGTCAAGAATGATGATTATGTGTTTCTGGTTATTTTTTAAAAAGGTGAAACCTTTAACATAAATGCAGGACAACAGGTGTCCTGTTCTATGGCCTTGTACCTTTCCAACCCTATAAATTAAAATCATGTCTACGCTCTGTGTCTTTGTACTGCTCTGAAGTTGTCTTTCTGGGACATCCTGGGAATTCTGTGCTCTTGGCACAAGGCCTCCCACATGGTAGTTTCCAAATAGATTTTTTTCTGATGTGATTTCACCTGCAGGTACTTTATCCAATGCTGGTTATGCCCAGTGATACAATAGTATTCTGTAAACTGCACCCAAGTTCATAACCTGAGCATCTGACCCCAAAATTCATAATGGGATTGCATACCCTTTGTTACTTGTGAAGTAAAACAAATCTCCAGTGGAAATAAGGCAGCTGTTTCTGTGGGTTCCCTTCCAATGCAGGAAGAGCTTAAGTAGAATCAGACCTGTGGTACAAACAAAGCACAATATTAGAGTTGCAAATGAATCCTGAAATTGCATAAAGACCACAGAGTATTAAAATACTCATCAAGGGGCGCCTGGGTGGCTCAGTGGGTTAAAGCCTCTGCCTTCGGCTCAGGTCATGATCCCAGAGTCCTGGGATCGAGCCCCGCATCAGGCTCTCTGCTCGGCAGGGAGCCTGTTTCTCCCTCTCTCTCTGCCTGCCTCTCTGCCTGCTTGTGATATCTGCCTGTCAAATAAATTTTTTAAAAAATGTTTTTAAAAAATACTCATCAAATCATACCTAATTCAAACATGGTTTTGTGTTAAGTGTTTTCAATCGAACTGTTTCACATTATTCTACACTGATTTCTTCTCTCTTTTCTGGAGTCCTCCGATATGTACCCTTCATATCAAGCTTGAGAATTTTGTATGTTCAGCCACTCATAATGTTTTTTAAAAATCAAATACTGAGGGTGCCTGTGTGGCTCAATGGGTTAAGTTTCTGCCTTCAGCTCAGGTCATGGTCTCAGGGTCCTGGGATCGAGCCCCGCATCGGGCGGTCTGCTCAGCGGGGAACCTGCTTCCCCCTGCTCTCTCTGCCTGCCTCTCTGCCTGCTTGTAATCTCTCTCTCTGTCAAATAAATAAGTAAAATCTTTAAAAAATAAAACACTGTAGGACTACAAGCAGTCAGCCCTTCCCAATCCTGGAGTACTGCTCTCCAGAGGCAAGCCCTTTCAATTCTTTCATCAATTATGGTGTGTACTTCCACATTTCTAAATAATATTATTATACAGCTCTTTTTTATTTATCAATTTCAGGCATTATCTATTGAGTTCATATCATGCCTGGCAGAGGAGGATTTAACATTCTTATCTCACCCCAACCCTCAAACCTCCTCCCTTCCTCTTCCCAACATGATTATATCATCATTTTTAGTTAGTTTGGGTTTAGGGCTTACATGATTTTAAGTATGTAGATTTTATTTATTGCCAGCCCTTATGACCACTCTGGAGGCCCAGGACACAGCTGTCACCCTGGGACTTCCCTTTGTCTCTCCTTTGTCAGAGTCTCACCTGATCTACCGTCACCTTCTTTCTTGCTGGACTCCCTTTTTGTGGTGGAGCGCAGCCTCTGGTGGCAGCTGGCAAAAGGCTGCCTAGGAGGCAGATTTCTTGCGACCATGCATCTCTGAAAATCTCTTTATTCTACCTCCACACTTGATTGACCGTTTGGGTATAAGAACGCTGATGGAACTCATTTCACCTTAGACTTTGGATTGTTTTGCTTCATGGACTTTCAGCTTCTAGTGTTGTTGTGGAGACGCTCAATGCCATTCCGATTCTTCATTCTTTATATAGGACCTGTTTTCCCCCCTGATTCAGAAGCTTTTACAAAAATTTCACAATGAGTATCAAGGTATAAGTCTCTCTTCCATTTGTATTCTGGGAGCATGGAGGACCCTTTCTATCGGAAGACACATTCTTCATTTTGAGAAATTCCATCATTTCTTTCCCTTTATTTTCTCTGTTCTAATATTTTTAGCTCTTCTGTTTCCCTTGATATTTTTGCCCAATTTCTTTAAGATTTCTTCAATTCTATCTCCCATATCATCTATTGATTTTATTTTTAATTTTTGTTGTGATATATTTAATTTCTGACTCTCTCTTGCTGTCTAATCGCTCTCTGTTCCTTTTTAAGCATCTCATAGACGTAATGTCTCCTCATCCCTCTGGGAAGATTAAGGATGGCTTTTTTGTTTGTTTGCTTCGGTTTTTCATTTTCTTTTCTGCACCCTATGTTAGCTCTGTTTCCTGAGTTCATTTTTATCTGTTACATGTTTTGGTCTTTGTCTTGCATGTTGGAAGCTTTTCTGCAGAGTCTGGTGATCCTTAGATCCTGCTTATATTTAAAAGTGGGGCACCAAGTGCAGATCGAAACTTCTGTGTGGGGGCGCCTAGGTGGCTCAGTGGGTTAAGGCCCCTGTCTTCAGCTCAAGTCATGACCTCAAGGTCCTGGGATCGAGCCCTGCATGGGGCTCTCTGCTCAGCAGGGAGCCTGCCCCCCCCCAACCCACCTGCCTCTCTGCCTACTTGTGATCTCTCTCTCTCTGTCAAATAAATAAATAAAATCTTTTAAAAAAAAAAAAAAAGAAAGAAAGAAACTTCTGCACGCCAAGATGGAACATATCGACTGCCGCGCTTCACTTTACAAAGCCTGAAGTTGAGAGTGATGAGGGGACCCAACCATTTTTGCTTGAGGTCTCCCAGACATCTGTAGCTGTAGGCCTCTACTCTGAGGTCATTCATTTTTCCAGAGAAAGATCCATGAATCTCCCAATGGTGCCATTATATACCTACTAGCAGTGTTTTGGGAACTGAACAGTGAAAGGAAACTAGGGACCTCAGTGTTCAGGACATAGGCTATTACTTAATAGTCCACATGTTTTCAGGATGGCTTCTTACTCTCACCGAACTTCCTGTCCCAAGCTTTGGGACCTCCCTGGTCTCATTTCCCCACAGCAACTAAATCCCTAGTGCCAGGCTTACCTGACTATGGGAACAAGAGGTTGATATCATGCTGGAGTCAGAAAACTCTATTTCTCTTCTCAACTCTACAACAAATTAGTCACCTCGCCGTGGGTAATGTCACATCATGCCACTGTTGAGTGACTCACCTAATGACATCATTGGGTGAGTCACACTATCTAGCTGGTGGGACTTTAGTTTCCCCATCGGTAAAACAAGCAGCAAAGTCATTTGCTCCATCACCACTGGAGAGCCCTGTGACCTCTCCAGTGGTCATATGGGCTATGACCACATTAGGGTGCCTTACGGAGATGCTAACATATATGACGAAATAAGGTGTTAAAGAGTTCCCTTAAGTATTGCTATCTGCTCAAATCATGCTGCTTTGGGGCAGCTGGTCTTAGAGAAATCTTGGCTTTGGTATCATAGGATATGCTGCTCGGATTCTGTATCCAGACCCCTCTTTCCTACATTCCACACAGTTTGGCCCATGAGAGGCCCAGCAAGTCCACTCAGTGGGCAAAGCTTGACTTCCCTGTGAACCTCAGACAGGGGGGTCATCCAGGCACCTGCCTTTTGGGGAATGCCAAAGATCAAGTCCCCATTCAGGGCTGACGTCCTGGACAACTCCCAGGCTCCTTCTGGCAATATTGGTACCATAAGAGGCTTAGCAGAGACAGTTCCTAAAAAAACAGAGAAATCTAGAATTAAAGCATTCTTCATCTCAAAAAAAATTTTTCATCTTGACTTTACGTTATAGTTATGACTATAACATAATTTATTATGCAAATGTGTAGGGGGAAAAAGGTACAGGATTTGGAGCTTAAAAACAAAACTGAAACCAGTTTGTGTCTTGACTCTTCTTCCCAGCTTTTGTGAGAAAGTCACTTACCCTCCCTAAGCCTTATTTTCAGCCCCAGAACACTAGACTGGTAAGGCCTTTCTGTCTGTATCAGAATCAAGGAGGTGCCATAAAGGAAACCATTTAACAAACACTAATTAAAGTGCTATCCAAACGTAAAATGTTACCATCACCATCGTTGCCACTGTAACTCTTTGGTCCAGGAAGCCTGAATTGCATTCTGCCCTTTCTGTCCGTACCACCCGGGCAATTCCACAGTTAGAGTTGGCTCTCCAAAGAGACACTTTCGTTCTTTTCTTCCTCGAAAACAAATGAGTCCGTAACCAATGTACCCTAGCCATCCAATATGTGCAGCCTCTTTTGTTCATGAACAACCTTAAGGTAATAAACTGGCATGACCCTGTGACAGAGAAGAATGTTGGAAGGAAATGGGTTTCCATCTGAGGCTTCTGAGGTGCTAAACCAAACAATAACAAGGGAAAAATTATTCAGCTAAACGCACCTGACGTGCCTTGGCATCCAATATGCCACCCTCCTCACCAGGCAGTAATACTTACATGCCTGCTTCTGAGAAGGGCTGCTCGGAAGAGCTACTCTGCTTTTAACAGACATACATTTTAGGGACTTTTAAATAAACTTATATAGCAACACCGCGCTGCATGTCTTCTAAACTTTGCTTTTTCATCCGTCTGTACCAAGCACCGTGAAGCAAAATGGATGTGCCTTCAGCTTTCTACAGTCCTGGAAAATGAACCAGTCCACTTAACAATAAATGGTGGTTGGTTCAAACACACATGACTGGTCTAGTGAGGAAGAAAAGAAAGTTGAGCTTAATGAAGTCCAGTGTCTGTGTCCCTGTGCATGGACAGGAAAGGACGAGTGTTTTATAACTGTTTATTGGAGTTAATGGTAATAAATTCCTCACTTGTGATGCATTAACTTTAATGTTTTCATTACTTGGTGATTTAGGTTTTCCCTTTTCACGTTGTAAATCATGTTGTCCCAGTAGCAGAGCAGGTCGAGTGCCTGCCATAATGTTCATAATGCTCAGTGGGGAAAGGAATGTTCTCTTTCTCTCTCCAGCACAGTCTGACAAAAGACACTTTGCGTCATCCCTATTTTCTACTTTCTAAATAAGCAATAAAGACAGACAGACCCATGCATCTGACAGCAGCCCAGCTGGACAAAGTCCAGCTTAGATCCAGGGCAGGACAGGTCTCTGTAGTAACTTTCCACATGTATTTGGTACTGAAGCTTCCTTTTTTGTTTTCTTTTTTTTTTTTCCCCCTCTCTCTCTGTTTGCTGAGTGTGAGCTCTTAGTTAATGAGCTGTGCAAATAGATATTGAGATTTAGTGTTTTTATTTTGCAATTACAGACTTGGTGATTTGGTTGGAAACTTTTGGGTCTAGAAACATCACCCTCATTTTCCCCTCTCTAATTTTTTCCCTTACAAAGTTTGACTTACTTCAAACTTGCTTGAGTTTTATCAGATGAATCAGAAGACTAAAAAGAGATTTTAAGCCTCAGATGTGTAACTTAAAAGAAAAGGGGGCGATTTTTGCCCTAAAGGTTCCTTAGCATAGTCATCCTTTTTCTGTCTGTACCCATTCTGCTGCCCAGAGATACCCAGAGAGCTAGCTGGGAGTGTGGTCTGGCTTGGGAAGGACGCTTTGTCCAGTAGATGATATACACCAGGTCAAAGCCACAATGCTAAGATCATTGCATTCCCATCAAGTTCTTCCTGATGGGGTGTGAGAGTTCTCATTAGATCACCCACCCTGAAATACCCCCAGAGAATCACGATAATTAGTTCCTGAGTCTTCTTTTTTATTTTCTGCTTTGTTTGCTTTAAAAGTTTTCTCGATGCAGCGCTCTGATGGTATCCGAATGTCTAGAGACACACGAAGAAGGCAAAATCATTATCATTTGATTTCTCCCTGATATCTTCTGGTTCGGAGAGTAACTAAAATAGAGACCCCAGGATTCGGGAACACTAATCCCCACATAGCTTTCACCATCAGCCGCATTAAGTGCTCAGGCACACATAGGACGTCTGCATACAGGATGCCGAACAGATGTGCCTGTGGAAGTTCAAAGAGGAAAAATACCACTTTTTCAGGGAAACAAGAGAGTAAGACAAGGGAATTACCATCACAAGAGGTCAAGTTCTCAGCCACTCAAGGTCTGTAGCTCAGAAATGGCTTTCAACAGCTATTTCTGAAAAGTATTTGGTTATCCATTTAAGTTTTGGGAGTTGGGCTCAGTCCTTCATCCATTTATGGCTTCCTCTGGATTCCATTGATGCTCTCCTGGAGATAGATAAGATCTGAGGTGAAGACAGTTGGTTTCTCAACAAGGCTGTGAAATAGGCTCAGAAATGTAATTCCCTCCAGTTGAGGTTCATGGCATTTTTTCTAACTGTCCCCCCAAACTCTCTTTGCCCCTCTTCCTATCATGCTTAGTCCCGTTACTCATCCTGGCTTCTGCACTGCCCACTTCCTCCTTGTTCTCTTGGTTAAAGCTTCTTCTCCCTCCCTTTTTTTTTTTTCTTATTTCATGTTACCAATCTTAATATTAAAATTATAAATATACAGCAGAACAGAAATTTGTGGCTTAGGTGAAAATGATTTATCCAACAAATATTCACTCCCATATTGTCTTCTTAGACCACAAGTCCCATTAGGCAAGAGGTAGTTTCAGTTCAGCTTAACAAAGACTTATCGGGCACCTACTGTGTGTGCTAGGCCCCAGAGGATACGGGAAGAACTAATGAATAATGATTCTATTGCCCTCTGAAAGGGACCAGAGTTTCCACCAGCAGCTGTTCTTCAGGTTTCAAGAAATTAAATAATTAGCACCAAACTCCTTAGCCTTTACTGTGGAATATTTTAGGGAAGGATCTTTCTTAATCCCACATCAGTTCAACAGTTACTTCAAGTACACCCTAGCCCTGATGGCTCTCAACTGTGGGCATGTTCCAGTTGCTCCTCAGTCTTCTTCTCACTCTCCTTACCGAGACAGCTGCAGTGCAAACACTGCCCGTCCCACTAGGTGCACAGCTGTATTGGGTTCTTCTTGTGCCCCCATTTCGATCCAGGTGCTATGATGTCTGTTCACTGAGTTTCTTCCACAGTGCATGTCTCTTCTATGAGTGCAAGATCTACTTTTACCCTCTCTTCCCTTTCTAGACCATCCTCCCTACTGCCTTCTACCTAGACCCACAGCTACATTCCTTTTCCCAGAGGTGGCCCTTTTCCATTTCCTTGTTCATAGTAGCTCTACCTAGTAACTAAGGTCTTACATAAACCTAAGCGAAGAGACAAGACTGGAGAGTATTGGAGAAAAGTTTCAGGGCCTCGGGGAGCCCTATAGAAAATATAATAACGCCCTATAGAAAATGGTATTAAAACACAGGCGAGGGAGTATATAATTCTACAGGAGGAAAATAGATTCAGAGATGTGACATTTGAATGGAGTCTTAAAGAAGCATGCCCTACTTGGAAAACGGAGAGACAGGAAGAGGAACTCCCAAGCAGGAAACACGGATGAGCAAAGCTCTGCAGTATGAAGTACATGGCATGTTCCGGAAGGCAGTCTGTTACTTACTGTTGCTGGAGTATCAGGAAGTATGGGGGCTGGAAGAAAATGAAACTGGAAAGTAGCTGTGACCAAAGTATTTTATTTATTTTTTTTTTCATAAGATTTCTGTTAAGGCTAGAGAGCTTGAGTTTCATCCTGTAAGTAATGGGGAACTATTAAAAGCTTTAAGCAGGAATGTGACATGACCACATCTATGTTTCAGAAAAGTATTTCTGACTACAGTATGGTAGACAGGTGGAAGGTAAACCAATAAAAAAAAGTGATTCCAAACCCAAAAAAAAGTGATTCCAAACCCAGGCAAGTCTCTTTTCTTTTGCTTTCTTTTTCTCCGTGTACTTATCACGGTCCAGTGGAGTAGTAAATGAATAGATTTGGAAATGATATTTTATCATTCATTTTAGGGAAATGCCTTCGAGTAACACATCTATAATGGTGATCTGCCGCAGGACAAGGAGGGAATACAGTGATCCTTCAAAGTTTGTAAACAGACAATTCGGCATTTTACATCCTCTCCACCTCCTTATGGCAGTCACAGGGCCATTTGGGCATTGCAGCCCGGATTGGTACCCGGATTCTCACTTTGCACGGTTGCTATTTACCATGGGTTGGCTGCTGAAGAGGCTTCAAGTAGTTTGGATCTTTGTGGCTCAATATTAAGGATGGATTCCTAGGATAACAATAAAGCTGAGAGGGCTGGGTTACAGGTTCACATAATTAATAAAATCAGAAGACACGGGGCACCTGGGTGGCTCAGTGGGTTAAAGCCTCTGCCTTCGGCTCAGGTCATGATCCCAGAGTCCTGGGATGGAGCCCCGCATCAGGCTCTCTGCTCCTCAGGGAGCCTGCTTCCCCCTCTCTCTCTCTGCCTGCCTCTCTGCCTACTTGTGATCTCTGTCTGTCAAATAAGTAAAAATCTTTAAAAAAATAAAATAAAAAAATCAGAAGACACAAGAGGCTTTCTGGGTTTAAACAGTTTATGTGGAGATCACATGAATTCTTACCCTTTTTCTCACCATATCACATGTCTACCAACATTTATGTGCTCAACCCACTTCTGTGGAATACCCACAATTTTGAAGAAATATCAATTTTTTTCAAGGAAATAAGGCACTGGGGGAATTCTTGATTACTACAATTGTAACAGTGCATCTGATGTGTTTAGTACCATAGACTATAGCATGAGTAAGATATGCTCTAAATTATTTTTCATTGACTTTTTCCCTTAAGAAAACATATCAGAATGCAGATGAATGGTATTATTAAGAAAAATTTTGACTCCATTCTCATTCTAAAAGTAAATTATTCAAAATCTCTGCCCTTTTTTTTTTCAAGATTTTATTTATTTGACAGAGATCACAAGTAGGCAGAGAGGCAGGCAAAGAGAGAGCAAGGGAAGCAGGCTCCCCACTGAGCAGAGAGCCCGATTCGGGGCTTGATCCCAGGACCCTGAGATCATGACCTGAGCCGAAGGCAGGGGCTTTAACCCACTGAGCCACCCAGGCCCCCCAAAATCTCTGCCCTTTAGATAAACACCTCCAACTGATCAAAAGCACCAATGTGTCATGATGCCATGATTAAGAATCAGTGGATTATTATACTGAGTTAGTCATTCTTTACAGCGAAATATTTACACAGAAGATGCTTCTGATTATTATTACTGTTTATTTAATTGCTAGAAATAGCGTGTTGAAGTTGGAAGGGCCTTTTTCTAATACTTTCACTTCTTATAAGTAAACTTCCACCGAAAGTGAAGATGTAGAGAGGAGCATCGCCCAAGACCACAGGCCTCTTAGAGGATTAGTGTGGTGCCTATTTGTAGGAACAAGAAGGCTCTTCACCCTCCATGAATATTCATGGTTTCTATATTACCTTACAGCTTGGCATTACTGGTGGAATGTTTTGTGAAAAGAAAACCGATTTTGGATATTTAGTGTAAAAATCTTTCTTTTTTTCTTTTTTGAGAGAGAGAGAGTGTGAGCAGGGGTGAGGAGGGGGGAGAGGGTAAGGGAGAGAGAGAATCCCAAGCCAACTCCATGCTCGGTGTGGAGCCCGACACGGGGCTCGATTTCACGACCCCAAGATCACCACCTGCTTAACTGACTAAGCCACCCAGGCACCCCCAAATCCCCTTTCTTTTTAAACAAAATCCTCTTCTTTAAAGAGTAGACAAGTCACATTCAAGATTTCTGCATGAACCCTGCACTGGAGCAGGGCTTCATTCTCCTAGATACCACTCTCGCCTCAGGAGACACCTTCCAAACCTTGGTGGCCAGGCACCAGCTGGGAGAGCTCCAGCTCGCTTCCTTCTGCGTTTTCTTAACCTGTGTATCCTTTGCTCACATTCTCGTTTGTTCTTTTATTTTGCTGTGTGCTGTGTATCTGTTGACCTCTCAGACTTTACACAGACTTGCCTGGGAGGCGACTCTACAGATGAGTCAGCCAGGACACTAAAAAGTAAAAAAAGGAACATGGTATCTTAAAATAATGTTTTGACACCAGCCACTAGAATAACCACCTCTGTTCCTTTCCCCCTATTTAAATGGGTCTCCTTGGGTGGGAGCATGAGGTGGGAAGACGCTATCATCCCTCAGGTGTCTCAACTCAGGCTCAGGGTGGTGGAAAAGGCATAGATAGGCTCTTCAGCTGAGCAGCGTTCAGCGAGGTTGGCAATCTCGCTGAGCCTCAGTTTCCTGGTCTATAAAGTGGAGCTGATAATAATACATACTTCATAGGGCCGCTGTGAAGCACAAATGAGGTATAAACATGCTTTATAAAATGCAGATTAAGGGGCGCCTGGGTGGTTCAGTGGGTTAAAGCCTCTGCCTTCGGCTCAGGTCATGATCTCGGGGTCCCGGGGTCGAGCCCCACATCGGGCTCTCTGCTCAGCGGGGAGCCTGCTTCTCCCCTCTTTCTGCCTGCCTCTCTGCCTCCTTGTGATCTCTCTCTGTCAAATAAATAAATAAAGCAAAATCTTTAAAAAATAAAAACCTGTTAATCAGGGTAATAGTCCAGACAGCGTAAAAAACCTGTAGAAGAAATCATGTTATACTGAGGATAAAGAAAATTTGTGAGAGATTCTAGGCCAATGAGAAGTACTAAGAAAAAAAGTAGATAACTAAAGAACAAAATAATTAAAATTAATACGTTTTAATAAAAATGAAAAAAACCTAAGTTTTAAATCTGCCCCCCTCCCAGCCCTCCCTGCGATATTCTTCCCCTGTGTATGTTTGAGGCATTGTGAAGTATGTGACTGTTGCTTCTCTACAAATGCACGTATACCAGCAAACTATGAGTGGGTTGGAACTGCAGATGGTGCTTTACCATCCCCAGCCTTCAAATATTAAATTTTCTCCAACATCATCCACCCAACGCCCCAGGGCTCTCATCACAGGTACTGCAATGGAGGAACCTGGTAAACTTCACCCTGCCTGAAACTCACTGCCTGTAGCTATCAGTCTCTAAGCTGGAGTTTGGTCCCTTTCCCAAACAATTGAAAAGAACTTGAATTGAAAGGAAAAGCAAGGATAGGAGACGTCCACAGCTCATGGGACATGTGGGGGTTAACAAAAGATGTTTTTTTAAAAAATCATTGATTTTCATTTCAGGTTGGTTTAACAAGAAACCAAGCCAGCTGCCCATAATGAAAGTTCACGGGCATCTGGTTGGTTTGCAGGAGCTGCAGCCTTTTTGCAGTGAAATGGTGTGGCCTCTTGTGCTGTTAGCCTTGTGCTGCGGTGTTACCAAGTGATTTCTCCAATTCTCTTTTCTCAGTGGGCTAGAACGCAGCTGATTAAGTAGGCCGTGACTCACATAAGCTCCCGTGTCTTTTTTATTGACTGCTTTATGGAAATGTATCACACTCTAAAGGGTCCCCATTGTTGTTGCGGTGCTAACTGAGGAGTCCTGTTTAGCGCTGAGAGATGGAATCCTACTCTGTCGTTTTTTACTGCAGAGTTGGGTGTGGGTGGGAAACAAGGGTTTAAAGGCATCTGGGTGAGGAGAGAAAGATGTCTGAGAATTTCTTTTATCTTCATCTGCCACGAAAGTTGGGTGGCCATCACTTCTAGGTAACACTTTTCTACTGATCTTATCTTTATAGCCCCACATCCTTCAGCTAAGTGAATCTTTTCTTTATAATGGCTATTCTGGGAGATTTAGTTAAGTGCCATGGTAGAGAGAGATTATGACATGAATGTAATTCTGTTTTGTGCTGATACAATGTGATACACCCTTAGGTTTATCCAAGAAGGCCATTTATTCCCAATAAATCTAAATCATTTCTATTTTTTCATTAAGACGGTGATATCTTTTTTTCGGGTAAAAAGCCTTGATTTTTTTTTAATTGTATCCTTAAATATAAATGTTTTTGCCTTAAAATAGCAACTCATACCATTATTTGCGGCTTCTTCCTATTTTTATTATCATCCTGCAGAGCATTTACATACTTTCTCTCAGGCATTAAGAAGCTCTGCAGATCTGTTCATTTGCCAGGAGGTGTGGACTCAGGCATAGAAGGCCCCTCCTGCCTCATCACCCCAGGACCATGGCTGACGTGGTGCGTCCTCAGGATCACTGGTTCTTGATCAGTAAGACCCTGAGGGGACACTGAGAGAGGAGACAGCTGGATTGCCACAATGGCTTCCCATCTTGGTTTTCTGGATTTATCTGATAGATCACGGAGCTAATGAAATGGAGCTCAGCGTCAACATACACTGAGAACGATTCTGTTATTATACTCACCACACAGTGCCTTGTACTGAAGACCATCACTAGAATCGAGATTGATTTGATTCGATTTCCTAATTTTTTTTCCAGAGCCTTCACCTATCATCCCATTTTCCCCACTACCCATAAGGGGAACCAGGCAAGAGAGTTCATCAGTAGCGATCCCTTCTCATAAGAAAGCAACATAACACATCTTGCTAAAAACGCAGCACATTAAAATACTGCATTTCTAGCTCTGGTACTCTTCAGAATCTATTGGTGAATAACCAAGAGAGAAAATTCAGCAACTCATTCCCTGCCCAATTTTAGCAAACTAAGTGTGACTCTTCGGGAGAGAAGGTGGTGACGAGGCTGACCCTAGTTTCCTAGAATTCGTGACTTAGAGTTCAAACATCTCGGCAGCATTGTGTCTTTGTTTTCTTGGTGGTGGCATTCTTGGGTTTCAGTTGGTGGGGAGAGAAAAGCCTCATGCTGATAATGTACTGAAAGTAAATGAAATTAAATAAGCGAAGCACTGCTCATCTCTACTTCCTTCCCCCCTGGGTAATTCAATTCAAACTCTCTCTCTGATGGCAGTTCGCAGGGACTGTCTCTGTCACCCCGCTGGGGCCTGGAGTCTTAACATCTAAATAAAAGTTTCACTCAAGCATTTTTTATGCTCCTGCCAGCAGGATCAGTGAGCTGGTGTGGGCACATTAATGTAATATTCATACTCACAGACTCTCCCCGCACACGAGGCAATGTCTTCCCATTTTCATAATTATAGATGTTCCATAAAATGGCATTTAGATCTGCATTAAAAAAAAGGAGGCTTGGATTCTAATAAGACGTTTAACGTGTCTTTTATGATTCAGACTCTCGGCATCTTTAAAAAGAAGCTGTGTCTCTAGGTCTAACAAGACCTTAGAAAAGGAAAAAGGAAAAGAACAAAACTGGAAGAAGGGATGGATCCTCCAAGCTTAGGAGATCCTGTTCTCATTCCCTTCTGTCTTTCTGTTAATTTTTAGGCCTCTAGGAGCACTTTTTGACAGAGCTGCAGAGAGGACAGGGTCTCCTGCAAAGGGCCTTCCTTCTGAGCCATGCCGGGTCCCCGAACCCAGCCATTCTACCTTCAGGGGTTCAGTTTCTCTTTTCTTGGAGAGCGTTTTCAGAGAGGCATTGGAATTTTCAGAGGGCTGGGAGGAATGAAAGGATCCAAGACAAATGAGCTTCCTTTTGCCGCTGTTCATCTCCCGTGTGCACCCTGAGACCCATCGGGGAGGATTTATAGCAGCCACAGAATTTGCTCACTGTAGAGCACGCAGATGAAAGTAGTCCAGGAACAAGGAAGTTGACAGTGAGGACGAATAGAAAGAATCAGGCACTTTGACACACAAAAAAAGAAAAACTCTTTGGATCTCTGTGTTTAGAACTAAGTTCAAAACCGCTTAGAAGTAAAAGGTAAAATCTGAGTTGCATTTTCAACTGTCTGAAAATGTTATTTTTAAACAAGAAATGTTTTAAACAAGAAGTAAAGTGCCAGCTCATAAGCCACCCCTGAATAAGTGTTAGTTATTGTAGATTTTTTTAAAATTGAGCAATTGAAAAAACAATGATTTCACCCAAAATCTCAAGATATTGTATAGGTGACCCAGGTGATTCGTATGGGGATGTGCCTTAATTTGGTTTGTGTTTTGTTTTGATTTCTAAATCTATTAAGGGAAACCAAAAGGGCTTTGGTTTTGGAGACTAAAAAGAACAAACATTAGGATTCTGCTCGGCCACTCCTTTCATTTCTCCAAATTAAGAAATGCGGACTTGGGGACACCTGGCTGGCTCTGTCAGAAGAGCATGCAATTCTTGATCTCAGAGTCATGTGTTCGAGTCCCTTGTTGGGTATAGAGATTACTAAAACAATAAAACAAACTTTAAAAAGAAAGAAATATCGGGGCGCCTGGGTGGCTCAGTGGGTTAAGCCTCTGCCTTCGTTCGGCTCAGATCATGATCCCAGAGTCCTGGGATCAAGTCTCACATCGGGCTCTCTGCTCAGCGGGGAGCCTGCTTCCCCCTCTCCCTCTGCCTGCCTCTCTGCCTACTTGTGATCTCTATCTCTCTGTCCAATAAATGGATAAAATCCTTTAAAAAAAAAAGAAAAAAAGAAAGAAATATGGACTTATTTTTTTTTCCTCAGTCTCATGGACTTGTATTTTTTTTAAAGATTTTATTTATTTATTTGATAGAGAAAGATACAACGAGAGTAGGAACATGAGCAGAGGAACTGGTAGAGGGAGAAGCAGGCTTCCTGCCAAGCAGGGAGCCCGATGTGGGACTCGATCCCAGAACCCTGGGATCATGACCTAAGCCGAAGGCAGACGCATAACGACTGAGCCACCCAGGCACCCCTGGACTTGTATTTTTTAAAGGGTTTTTTTGTTGTTGCTGTTCTTGTTCCATTTTATTTTTTGAGGAGTTCATTCCTTCCCATTTGTCCTTGACCCTTCCCTTTTGTAAAATAAGTGTAAACCTCAGTAGTGAACAATGAATGAGGATCTTCACGTCTCAATAAATTTGTACCTAACAAAGCTGACTGAAAGTCAAGGATGTTAGCCGCGTACGTTTAAAGGCCAATGCCAGGTTCAGAGTCCTCTCTCGGTAAAGGCTCCAACCATTCTTAAACCCTTTCTCATACTTGGACAAAACCAGGACATGGCACTTACTGCCAGTTCAGCTTGCATCTCCCTTCTCTGTGCAAACTTAATAAAATTTATGTTCACAAGGTGTTTTTCTGTTTTGTTGTTTTCTCTCTCTCTCTCTCTCTCTTTTTTTTTTTCTTTTTTTAAGAATGAGTGTGTGCTGGGACGCCTGGGTGGCTCAGTTGGTTAAGCGGCTGCCTTCAGCTCGGGTCATGATCCCAGCGTCCTGGGATCGAGTCCCACATCGGGCTCCTTGCTCGGCAGGGAGCCTGCTTCTCCCTCTGCCTCTGCCTGCCACTCTGTCTGCCTGTGCTCGCTCGCTCTCCCTCTCTCTCTGACAAATAAATTTAAAAAAAATTTTTTTTTTTTTTTAAAGAATGAGTGTGTGCTTCTTGCTGTCACAGAGGTGGCTGCATTTATGGTAAACTCTATCACTCATTACGCTTTTCTCTGCTGGTAGCTATTCATTTGACTTTTGATTGTCTCAGTGTGGATTATTGCATTTGGAGCTTATATCCACAGCAAATTCCTAATTCTCTGGAGTCCTTTACTTAAGATTTTATTTATTTATTTGACAGACAGAGATCACAAGTAGGCAGAGAGGCAGGCAGGGAGAGAGGGAAACAGGCTCCCTCCTGAGCAGAGAGCCCGATGCAGGGCTTGATCCCAGGACCCTGAGATCATGACCTGAGCGGAAGGCAGAGGCTTTCACCCACTGAGCCACCCAGGCACCCCTGGAGTCCTTTTCTTGCCAATCATTACATATTTCGGCTACTTCTCCTTGCACAAACTAAGGTAGGTTTCGATCATTATCAGTGATTTTGACACCAGATATAATTAAGAAGAAAGAAAATTTGCTTTCTCCCCCTGGTCATATAAAAATTGTTTTATTTTGTGCTGTGTTTAAGCAACTGCCCTTCTGCGCCCCCTTCATTAATGTGGATTATCGAAAGGAGCCTAAATAAAGGAAAATCCTGTCAGGTTTCAACAAAGCATCCTGTTGTTGTTCCTTTTAGGAGTGGAAGACCTCCTAAGAGGAGCTCAAGAGCTTGATAACATCATCAAGCAAGGATACTTGGAGAAGAAAAGCAAAGGTACTGACCAGACCCACAGGTCTCAGAACGTTCCAGGAAGGGAAGGGAAATGAGGAAAAAGTGGGCTAACACAGCAGGTGCCTTTTCTATGCCCAGTTCTGTGCTCAGGAGGGGGAAGGCCCAAAAGAAGGCGAGAGAGGAAAAGAAGTCTGGTGTGTGTGCGTAGGCTGAAGAGAGATGCCCCAGACTCTTCAGGCCACTGGGAGCTCCCTCGGGATAAGAACTGGTTCTGCTTTGCTTACCTGGTACACAACAGGTGCTTAATAAACACTTGTTGAGTCAATGAGTGATGATATTCTTGTTCTCATCTCTCCGTGTGTTCCCGTAGAGTAAAACTATGTTGCCAAGAGTGTAATTTTGCATCCTGTGTGAAGCAACCCAACTCCTGACCTGTCACTCACTGGATTAAAGTCCATCCTGCTACCCTAATAAGCCTGGGGTCCCAGGGTTAGCACTCAAATGTGAACTGCCTTAATGCAACCAAAGCCATCCTCATGCCCCCGGCCTGGAGCATCAGCTTGGTCTGCTAAAAGTCACCGCATGAAAGTATCATAGAGCATTTGAAAAGTACTAGACAAGATTAGAACCCGAAAGCTATAAAGGAAGATAGATAGCGGGACAGCCATGAGGGGTCAGAACAGGCAAACTCTGTTTAGAATCTGGACCTTTAAGTGAGCGAGTCCTCTGGACTCTGAGTCAATATGGGCTAGCCTGCGGGAGTGCAAGGGAGGGTTTTACAGTCCATTAACCTAGGAAATAAAACAATAACACACTGAACTGTGTGTTGGACTTTACAGACTCGTCAGCGGCTGTAGTTACCTGAATTTATGTCCCCTACTGCTGTTCCGTCTAGATCACAGTTTCTTCGGATCAGAGTGGCAGAAGCGGTGGTGTGTGGTCAGCAGAGGCCTCTTCTACTACTACGCTAATGAGAAAAGTAAGTGTTCGTCATTGGCACAGCAGTATCTCACTCCTCCATGCAAGCGCTTCGTAAATTCTCAAGCATTTAGATCTCAAGAGAGCAGTCTTTCACTAACACCCATAAAGGGACATGCTTGGGAAAGAAAGCGGCTTGGGTAAGTAACACCTTGCCCACCCCCAAAAACTCAGCTGCCAATTTAGAAATAATCTCCCCTTTAAACACTAGGATCATGTGGTCAGCGTATCAAAAGGTTGTCTTTGGGACACGTGGGTAGCTCAGGTGCTTAAGCGTCCGACTCTTGGCTTCAGCTCAGGTCATGATCTCATGGGTCATGGGATCAAGCCCCAGGTCGGGTTCTGCACACAGCGGGGAGTCTGCTTGAAAGTTCTCTCCCTCTGCCCCTCCCCCCACTCACGTGAACGCACATGCACGCACTTTCAAATAAATAAATCCTTTAAAAAATAAAGTGAAAAATTTAAAAAGTTATCTTTTATTATGACTAATAACATAATATTATCAAGGTTGAACACCTTGGCATTCTTTTTCTTTTTTAATAATCTCGAACTGCCTGGGTGGCTCAGTGTGTTAAGCCTCTGCCTTTGGCTCAGGTCATGATCTCAGGGTCCTGGGATCAAGTCTCACATCCAGCTCTCTGCTCCGCGGGGAGCCTGCTTCCTCCTCTCTCTCTGCCTGCTGCTCTGCCTACTTGTGATCTCTCTCTCTCTGTCAAATAAATAAATAAAATCTTTTAAAAAAAAAAGAATCTCAAACTTTTTATAGACGTTGATAATATCATTAAAATATTTTTTTAAAATCTGAGGATTTGAACAGCTTACCGACAGCCCAGAAATAGAACCCCTGGGCCCAAACTCCCTAAGAATGTGCTCTCAACTTTACCCTACTGAGTACCGAGAGGTAGTCCAGTGGACATCCCTAGAGCCATTAAGTGTTGAGACCCAAATGGTTGCTGTGCCCAAGACACACCCTCCAGCCAGATGGCAGCAGCAGTGAAGTGTTGACTCGGGCCAGAGGCAGCTTCTTAATGAGCCACCACTGAGCCATCAAGCACAACCCTCAGATGCTATCCCTAGAAGACCTCCTGTCCGTGCTTAACTGTCACTAAGTTTGTGAGAAGGAACAGGATACAAGCACAAATTGGAGGAAGCCACAATTAAATACAAGTTAAAAATCATCATTGTAAGTGAATACAAACTTTCAACTAGGAACCCTCCTACAGATTCTAACTAGCCCCAGGAATAATTCTATGAAGCAAGCAAGAAAGAAAGAAAAGCAATGCGTCAGTTCTTGTGGGGGCTTTCTTCAAGCTCTGCCCCCCTTGGCACAGAGGCCAGTGACTCCGAGTAAACCCTTCTTTTTCCTTCCAATCGTTCTCTGTTTCTCCCCTCTTCCTTCTCAGGACTGTGCATCTCCCAATGCCCAGATACCCAGTCCCAGGGAGTAATCAGATATCTACCCAATGGCCTTCGGATTTCCTGTTCCTTTGTTATTAAGGTAGCAGAAAGAATTGTAGCTTTGCTAAATGACTTGGCCTCCTTACGATTTGCCCTTGGGCTTCAAGGCAGTTGGCTTACCCTGCCTTTCTGTCAGCCACAGTCACTGACTTCATCTTGGATTTACCTTCTTATATTCCCCAGAGACTTTCCCATCCAAGGGTACAGTGTGAAGCCCTACTTGGCAATCATACCCACATAGCTCAAAAACCATGCCCAGCTTTCCGTCCAACCCCCAGACCACTCTCCAGCCCAGCAGCCACAATTTCTTCCCCGAATTCTAGGTGTACAAGCCAGCCAGGGGCTATTTTCTTATTTTAAACCTTCCAACTAATATAACATTTACATAATTGTAAAAACGTTTTCATTTCCTTTGCATTTAAATAGTGGTTGGCATATCTGAATACAAAGCTAGGAACCATGTTCATTCATTCAGAATCCTCTGTACTCAAAGTGAGAGAATAGGAGAGGGAGAGACTTGGAGACTTTTATGGACCATTTTGCCATCAGGGTGAAATAAAACCTGGTGACCAAAGAAACAACAAAACATTTTAGTGGCCAGTTAGAACAAGGAGAGATACTTTAAGAAAAAAGATTCTGGTGTCAAAAAGCACTGTTGCATGGCTCCCTTCTCACCAGTTACTTCTTATTGTGCCCAAGACATTTTTCTTAGCAAGTGTAGAGTGTTTGTGTATTTCTTTTAGCTCAACCAGGTAAAGATAGAGTATTTTTCTTTTCTTTTCTTTTCCTAATATTGTCATCACACTGCCACCTTTCATCCTCCTCAAAAAGCACGTATTAAGCAATCCATTGCACTTGATAACAGGACACAAATCATCACCCAGACACTGTGGTTCCCCTCCTCTGTATGTTCTGCCTGAACTACACCAGGAAGACACACAATCATTGGGAACCAGGCCCTCTTTTCCTGTTCCTATTAGTTTATTTTTTTTTAAAGGGAGTGATAGGCAGAGTTGTCTCTCCTTTCCTTCCCTTAGTCCTGTTCCTCCTCCTTCATTGCCCAATGATAATTAACAGTTCTCTGCTACTTCCCAATTTGACCTCTGGGAGGGGGGATAAAATACTGAGTTTTAATTATTCTCCCTCTAGCACCAATTCCCACCTGACCAGCAGGAGGGGGGAGAGCAGCCAGCCCAAATGCTGCATAGGGCAGAGGAAGAGATCCCGGGAACTCATCACGCCCCCTGCGCTGCTGTCCCTCCCCTCAAATGTGAGCTCTTCCGGCCCTGATAATAATATGCTACAGTTCTCTAATAGCCTTCGAGAGCCTCACGTTTACAGCCACACTCTCCCTGCTGTAATAATTCCTTCCTCCTGTTATTATAGATCTCTTAACATTCTAATAAATTCTCTGTCTCTGTTGTACTCTTTTGGCAAAACAACCTTTCATGTTGCATTTCCCTAGCTTGGCAGTGATCTCTGCCTCACTGTCACGGTAGCCTCTTCTTAAGCTTCCTTAATAACCTTTCCTTGACTGTTGTGGTTCCTCGGGGATGCAACAGCTGTTTCGGTGCTTTTATCTTACATTCCAGAGTCGATGCCTTGCCTTGGTGGTTGCATCTCTCTAGGGATACAGGGAGCTTTCCTGTCTTGCAGGCAAACAGCCCAAGGGGACCTTTCTCATTAAGGGCTACAGTGTACGGATGGCCCCCTACCTGCGAAAAGATTCCAAGAAAGAATCCTGCTTTGAACTGACCTCCCAGGATAGGCGCAGCTATGAGGTAGGATGAACCGAGGAGATGATGGTCCTCATTTGTGTTGTAGTTTTGTTCCATGCTGCATGTGAGCCGGGGATGCTCCGCTGGGTTCCGTCCTTTCTCTGTTACCCGCTCATTTCTTACCAGGACCTTTCTTTCTTGACATGTCTTCACCTTTGCTCTGTGATGCCCTCCTTCCTCCTCTCTATGGTCACTTTCATCCCAGATACTGCCTTTGGTTGGTTTCTGCCCCTCACCCCTCCTACCCCCACCTTCCCAATCTCACTCCATAGGTGAGAGTCTTGTCTGTGGGAGCACACAGTCCAGTTCCGTATTCATCATCTCTGATTTCACACCTTCAATTCCCATTCTCTTTATTGTTTTAACTATCTTTACTTCTTTCCATGAAACCCAGAAAAAGAAAACTCTTTTAGAGTTTAGCAGAGTTTAGAATAAAAAATATTTTCCCAAAATCATCTTGCTATCCCAAATGATCTTCCTGTGTGTAGACACATTGTGTATCTCTGGAAGGACCCCTAAAACATTGGAGACAATGATTAGTGGCAGTAACAGTGGTAACTGGAGGGACAAGAATACTGGGGTTGGGGTGGGAAAGGTTTATTCTTTACTGTGTTCATTTTATATATTTTGACATAATATAGTAGGTAATATAAGTAAGGCATTTATTAACCAAGGAAATTTTTAAAAATTCTGACTATGCGAATGTCATGATTTTCTCCCAAAGTATATTTTTACATGTATATACATACACACACAAATACCGTTTCCTGCTTATTGGTCATTTCTATCTTATCATGGTTTTACGAAAACAATTTGGAAAAATTTTAGCTAATTCATAAAAAAGAGAAAAGACATGGTAGGGTTAATATTAACCACTTGGATAACCCTAGGACTCTTCAATTGCTCCTCAGTACTCATCCTTTTACGTTTCTACAGTATCTTAAACCTCGTTTTGATAAAATGACCTAGGTCTTCAATATGGAATTTCAAAAACAGGTACTTTTTTTTAATTAAAAAAAAAACTTCCTTCTAGAGAGTCCTTCATTGATAGATAGATAGGTGTGTGTGTATATATATATGTATGCACATATATATATACACATACATATATGACAGATGTGCACTGGGCATGGATCTAAGTTTTTTTTATTATTCAGTATTGACGGTGCCTCCTTCAGATAAAAATTTATATGACACGTCTAAATCAATTTCCTTAGACATTTCTTATGGAAATGAGTTTTTAAGAAATCAAGAATGACAATGTCTATTAATAAGTATTAAGCAGGAATCTAGGTTTCTTATACAGCACATATCTTTTTCTTACCCTAATGGCCAGATAATAAAAATGTTTTTCAGGAACAGTCATTTCAAGTTGATTCATTTAAAATAAAAAATTACAGGGGCGCCTGGGTGGCTCAGTGGGTTAAAGCCTCTGCCTTCAGCTCAGGTCATGATCCCAGGGTCCTGGGATCGAGCCCTGCATCGGGCTCTCTGCTCAGCAGGGAGCCTGCTTCCTCCTCTCTCCCTGCCTGCCTCTCTCCCTGCCTGCCTCTCTGCCTGCTTGTGATCTCCATCTGTCAAATAAATAAATAAAATCTTTTTTTAAAAAATAAAATAAAATAAAAAAATTACTAAGGCTTGATGCTTGACTAGCTTGTTTTGTGACTCAGAATGTAGAGTTTGTTTACTTCTTTTCTTTGGCCCTTTGAATCCAAGTCATTATCATGGTCTGTGGATTCTTCCTCTACAATATCCTTTGGATCGTCCCTTTCTTACTGATTCCCACAGCCATCACAACAGTTGTCCCAACCACCAGAGGACCAGTGAAATAGCCTTCTAGCTGGTCTTCTGTCTCCAACTTCTCCCTTTTCTAATCCCTCCTAGCCACAACTCTTGAAAGAATCTCCCACATCTTTTCCAAGAAAACAGGAAAATTCTGTCTCTCCCTGTTTAAAAAAAAAAAGGAAAATTCTATCTTTTCCTAGGAAATAGGGAAACAGTGGTTTTCTATTGCCTACATTTTAAGTCTAAAATCCTACTAGTCAGAGCCCCTTCACCAACTCCTCCCAGACCCGCAGCATTCACGCATCACCTGGTACTGTTCTCCGCTCAAGCTCATCTGCCTACCTTCTCCCCTACACAGAGGTCTCATTCCTGATCTTCTGCACATGGATCCCCCCCACCACGCAGTTTCCACCAACTCTTTTAAAATCCAACCAAGGGGCGCCTGGGTGGCTCAGTGGGTTAAAGCCTCTGCCTTCAGCTCAGGTCATGATCCCCGGGTCCTGGGATCGAGCCCCACATCGGGTTCTCTGCTCCGCGGAGAGCCTGCTTCCTCCTCTCTCTCTCTGCCTGCCTCTCTTGGCTACTTGTAATCTCTGTCTTTCAAATAAATAAATAAAATCTTAAAAAAAAATTTTTTTTTAAATCCAACCAAAACCATATTCCTTGCACCAGCTTCCCTGGCTTTATTCCAGGCAACAGTAGGTGCTCCTGTGTTCTCTCAGGCCCTGACTCTTCTCAAATGCACCTACTTCACAGGTTCCCATCTCAAGTGTGTATCTTTTCTCCATAACTGATACATTGTTCTTTAGAGTTTGGGTTTGCTTTTTTTTTTCTGTAAACTTTTCTCCAAAAAATGCCTGATGAATGATTGGATAATCGAAGGAATGCGCGTGAACGTGAAGGTCTGGACTCAGAACCGTCAACGTTGGGTGTACAGAATTACTGAAGAGAAGTATCACTTTGAGTAAGATTTTGATTCTTTTTTTCTAAATATGAAGCAGACAGAGAATCCTCAGCTTTCAACCGGACTCTGCAACTTGACGCCCAAGGCTCTTCTCTTTGAACCTCCTTGTAGGATTCATGGAAATTTTGTGAATTCATGAAGGTGATAAATTAATTCACTAATTTTTCTCTAGTTTACAGCTGCCAATCCAGCCGAAGCCAGAGACTGGGTGGATCAAATCAGTTTCTTGTTAAAGGGTAAGTATCCTTTTTACGAAACAACACTCACATAGATTTGCAGCTGAAGTTATACTGTGTAAATATAATCCCGAGCTTCAATCTGTATTTTGTTTTCTATTCGTTCTCCGTCCTACCATCCCTTGTAACACAAATAGTACCATGTATGAATCAGAAGATAAAGAAACCATCAACCTGGAGATGACCTCTGTAGTATTCATAATCACTAGAAAAGGAGCTTCTGAAAACCAGCTCAGCTCCATTCGGTGTCTCCCAACCCCTTATGTTCTGGAAAGGAAATTCATGATATCAAGTGTGAGGTCACCTAGGTGCAGTTTAGGCCCCGAATCTTCTTGTTTGAAACTCAGCAGGAAGTAGAAACCTATACTTATCAAGGTGGCCTTCATCAAGAGGGACATTAAAAGCAAACTCTTCTTTCCCAAACCACAATAAAATGTCCCTTGCTTTGGGATGGGAAGAGTCCTGCCTGAAGATGTTGAATGACCGCTCCTAGAGTACCCTCTGCTGGCCAGCCAGCAGGCACAGCAATGACAGTGCCCAGGAAGGCTCGTCTGGGAGTGGCCTGGCAGGTAGAAGCAGCCAACCTGAGTCTGTCCCTTGGCATCACTAGAGCAGCATGGCAGGACCCTGCCGCTGCACATAGGCAGAAGCGCCAATGCTGTACCCAGCCCAAGGCCCAGGGAGAAGCACACCAGCCTAAAAACACCAAGCCTTTTCGTCTCTGTTTTTTTTTTATTCTGCTATAAGCTTTTATTGTAGATAAAAAGAAGGAAGCACCAGAGCTTTAATTACAAGAATTGCCTATTTTGCTCAGTTTATGCCTTTGCTATCACAAAAACAAACTATTGCATCTACCAAGAGCGTCACGTATAATAGACTGGAACTAGGCAAACAGGAACATTGATGGCAAGACTACAGGGTACACTCTCATCTAGGTGCCGTGGATTTATGCGTGTAATATACCCCTAAGTGTGTAAACCTCAATAAAACTCAAAGCAGCTTTATTGAGCTGTACCCTGTGGTACTTTCAGAATCCCACATTGAAGAAATTATTCATTCCATTTTATTTTAAAACAAACAAAATAATAACATACGGTTTAAGCCACAAATGTGTCTTTGATCCCTTCCTCATACGAAGTGGCACCAGAATTCCAATGAAGATTGTTGCAAAATCTTTATTAAATGCCTAATCAAGCCAAACAGTTTTATTGTGTTTTGAAATGAGCGTCAAATGTCTCTCCATCCATGCCTCCCCCAGAGGACCCTGACAGCACTCGCCCATCCTGTGGAGGCCCCTTGCAGGGTTTCAGAGAGGCTTCTGTACTAGACGTCTGAGAGCAAACCTTCCCAGCTCCCCATTAAAATAAAAAACCAATCTCCCTCACCTGCCCTGTGCTCCCCAGTGCTGGAACGGCTCAACATCCTCTCCGCCATGACCCACTTTGAGGTCAGCCAGACTGCACAGTTGCAAAAGGACATGGTAACCACACACCTCGGCCATTCCATGTGGTCTCGCACGACTGTTACAACTTTCTGAATCTCACTTTCTCTTCCTGGTCCACTCTTGACCGTTTTTCTCTTTATGAACAAACTTGTCCGACATTCTGCAGTGAGACCATGCGAGGGACGAGCGTCGGACAACTCGGCTACCCTCCGGGAGCTACCATCACTCCCAGGGCTCTGCGTGGCCTGGGGAGCCACAGGCCATCCCTCGCCCTTCCTCTATGTGGCAAACAGTGCACAGCGCACTGGCATCTCCTCTTCTGGACGTATTCTCATCCCTTTGCCTCATGCGCTCGTTCGCACCCTCCTACTTTCCAGAGCTGCTTCATCCTGATCAAGTTTTATTGCAAGGAAGGATTTACGTTGATGGTTTAAACCTGACTCAGTGCTAGTCTGGCCTTTTCTGTAGATTTCCCGGCACCAAGGCTCACATTAGAAATAACAGCACTTAACCTAGCGTTTCATTTTCTTTTGACATATTTTATTCTCATCCCTCCTCCTCCTTCTCCCTCTTTCCTTCCCTGCCTTCTTCTTTCCTTTTTTTCTCCTCATGTTGATTCATTTCTCATCTCTACCCTGGCAGATCTGAGCTCCTTAACCATTCCATGTGAAGAGGAGGAGGAAGAGGAGGAAGAGGAAGAGACGTATGATGATATTGATGGTTTCGATGCCCCAAATTCTGGTTCCCAGTGCAGACCTGTCATCTTGCCTGGGAGTGCGGGGCTAAAAGAGCCCACAAAGGAGACAGAAGAAGATATTTATGAAGTCTTACCAGGTGAGGAATGTCATCTTCTGATTATCTTCTATTAGTTTCAGAAATCCTTGGCCTGGTGGAAGAATGTAAGTTTGAAACCTCGAGAGGAAGCCAGATCTCTGAAGAAGAAAACCTAGGGAAACTTACATGGAGGTTCTGTGATTCCCAGTACAAAAGCTCTCTCTTGCTCTGGGAGCAAGATGAAGTGATCAGAGCGTGTCTTTCACCTTGGTCATATGAAGTAACTTATTACCTATATTGACAAAGTGAAAGAGTCAAGGCTACTCATGTTGGCCTTTACTGGTTTACTCTGGACCTCAAGGTGGATCATCAGAACTCTCCAGTTTCAACTTCTTTTCTGTGTAATGTGAGAGTGATCTAAAGTCGCCTCAAATGATGAAGGTTGTGAAAAGCCTAAAGGAATACAAGAAGGTGCTGAGAAACGTTGTCAGTAACCGAAGACCCTGACAGAGCACAATTCCTCAATACCCAGTTCAGACGTGCCACAAATGTCATCGCCTCTGTCACACACGCGCCCGTTTCCTCTGCCCGCCATTACAGCAGGCCCATGTACATAGTTCCCTTCCCCCAAAGGCTTGATAACTGGCAGCTCAAAAAATGTAGAGTCATCACTGCTTCTGCATAGCCCCTTCTTGCGGGAACAACAGCAGCTGTTGAATGGCGCAGAGCACAGTGGGGGTCAGACTGTGGAAAACCGAAGCCTGAGCCTTTTAATTGGGAGGTAGTTAGACCACAGGAACGCTGAATCTTCAAGTCCATTCAGAAAGATCGCTCCTGTGGAAATCTGCCAGGAGTTCAGTGCTCTGCTGAGAAATTCGAGTTAAGCCGGAATTTATAGCAATTTAAACCTCAATCCCAGATGAACTTAGGAACTAAGGTGAACCTAACGTTCAGGCCCCTAAAGACAGGACTGGCTGCTTAAGAGCCGGGTCAGTAAGCAACTTGCATTTCAAGGCTTCCTAAGAAGAGGGTCCAACCCTGTCAGTGCTGCAGTTGTCTTTTCCTTTGGGGGGAGGGGCGGGGGGGGGAGCCACATCATCGCTTCCTGAGCCAAGGAGCCAGGCTGAGGCCCCCTGTCTCCTTCTTGCGGAGGACTTCGCCCACTTCCCCACACACCCGGGAGAGCCGGCTTCTTCTAGCACTCCCAGCCTCTGCCAGTCCCGACTTCCCGAGCCTTTTTGTTGTGTTTTATTATGCAAATGATATCTTGGTTGAGGTCGAGCCATTTCTTGTGTCTGAAGTTAAAAAAAAAAAAATGATAATTTCCTCAGCAAGTCATCGTCGTTAATGAAGTTTTACAAAAACAGATACAACCAAAGGAAAATAAAATTTCACAGGTGATAAATTTTTCCAATTTCCCTGGCAGAATTCGATAGGATTGTTAAATTAAGAGTGAAGGTGTCTGTTAGAAAGCAACGAGCAGTGATGGGTAATTTTATAGAGTGGAAAATTGAATCAAATTGCTACATTAAAACACAGCTCCTCTGAGAATCTTCCCTTTCACAGTCTGCTCCATTGCAACAGCAGGGTGCAGAAATGGATCTAATTCACAACACTCCCTAAAAGGAGTACTCACCAACTTGGCCAGAATCTTCTTAGGGAGCTCACATTCCACTCAGTCCCATCCAAGGCAGGGGGGAAATATCCAGGTAACACTCCACTTTGGGTTACAGCTGTGGAAGAGCGCTCTGGGAAAGCCTCACTGAACCACTCAGCCCTCTCGGGAGCAAAGAAGGGCCTTTCCATGCACCAGGTTCAGTTCTTGGAGGAACCAGAGAGGAGGGGGCTGTTGCTCAGAGCCAAGAGCAAAGGAGCCTCAGGAAATAAGATGAGTTTGAGACCATCACCTTACCCCAGATGATGGGTCAATGAATGCAGGATTGGGTTCTCAACGACCATCTTTCCTTTGTCCCCTCAACTCCTACCCTCTGCCATCCCGGGACTGCCGAACGTCCCAGGACATGCCTCCGAACTTCGCACCAGTTCAGATTATCGGAGTGGACTCTGAGGGCATGGATACGGACCTCCTTTCCCGAGGAAAGCCACTTCGCCTATGCTCACAGCAGCTGTCCCCTGAAAGTGAGGAAGGCCACACTGCAGGAGAAGAGGGGTCTCTTTCTTCAGGCTAGGGAACCTGCAGCTAACTAGCTTATGTTTCCAAAGGACAGTGCTGCTCCCCGCGAACAGGTTCTTTCCCAAAAAGAACCACCTATCCATCACAGTTTTGAGAGACAGCATTGGAGGTGGGCTATATTGGCATTTAATGATGATAGGAATATTTCAGCCCCGA
This sequence comes from Mellivora capensis, assembly GCA_004024625.1. Classification (NCBI taxonomy): domain Eukaryota; kingdom Metazoa; phylum Chordata; class Mammalia; order Carnivora; family Mustelidae; genus Mellivora; species Mellivora capensis. The sequence goes on from PISX010000571.1 coordinate 206,897, forward strand.
GTCTCCATTCTCCAGCTTCCCAGCGATGCCACCCAGCTTGTTGCTTCTGGAATTTTCTGTTCACTATACACGTGCCACAGTACCAGCCCTAGAGGAACTGAAAGGGGATGTGAGGGCAGCTGACATTGCCTACCCTCTGCTGCCATCTCACCAGATCTCCTGAGCAGCAGCACGGGTCCTGCAGGTGAAAGTGCTGGCCCTGAGTCAGAACAGACCTGCTCGGCCACCTGCTAGCTGTGAGACCTGGAGCAAGTGATTTGCCCTCTGTGTGTGTGTGTGGTTTTTCCCACCTGTCCAGTGGGGATAACAGTAGTTCTTGTCATGGAGGGATGCTGTGAGAAGCCTAGAACTGGAGTGTGTAAAGCACTTAGAACAGATACTCCGGCATACAATGAGTACTCAATAAATGCAGGCTGTTAGTAATTTGGTGGTGTTTAAATAGGAAGTGTTACCTCCTTGAAAAATTGAGGGATGGCTAGTTCCCCGCCTCCACCAACCAAACCTGAGACAGTCCAGTTGGACATTTTCAGCTCTATGTATGAAGCAGGTAAAACTGAAAATCCTGAGCAGATGGAACGTGGAGCGCACCTTCTGCTAAAGGCCGTGTTTACTGCAAGACAGGTGCTGGGTGGAGGGATGGCCAACAGTAACGTTGGATTGTGCTAACACTGCATACCCATCAAAAGTCAAATGACTTGGGGTTTCAACACTTGTTTCATTAAAACAGGTAAATGTGCTTTGCAGAGAATACTTAGCACTGATGGTTCCGCTACTCCTTCCTCTTTGGTCTGGGGCCTACACAAGCTTCATGGTCTCTTTGGGAAGGCCATGTAAGTGAGATCTCCCTTCCAGAACAGAATATCACTGGTCTTCCTGGTACCGAGAAAAGTGCTTGTAACACATACCAAGTCAATACAAAAATGTTTTTTTCCTAGTCAAAATAATGTATGGGTCATCAACTTAAATGCACTACTTCCCATTGATCATGGGATAATTAGCACTTGCTACGTGGCTGGCACTGTCCTTCCCATGAGGGAAAACCAGAGCGCTCGAGGTTTTCAGCCAAGACCACAAAAATGTTAGTCCTGGGTAATATGGTTTCAAGGTTGGTATCCGGTGGGATTTCTGAACATCCGTGTTGAGCATATGGGGGCCCTTGATTTTTAAGATCTCATTTGCAGTAGATTAAACTATGGGGAACTACCACAAAGAAATGCTAAGGCAATCTGCAGAAGATGGGAGGCTTTCCTGAGCTCTCTCTCACCCGTCCCCGGAAATTACTTTATAGGCTAGCACAGGCCCAGTTTTGTGATTCAGTATTCCATAAAAGGACAACTTTTATCAGGTTTCACTTTGTCTGGGGCCTCAAAGCTGGAATCCAGCAAGGCGCCTGAGACCATTAAGGCTTTAACTGGGGCCTTGTCGCAGCTGCAGTGACAACCGGATCTGGCTGTGTCCTCCGGAGGCACTTTGGGGACAGCAAACGGGAAGCAAGACAATGAGTTCTCCCCAGGAATTTCTGTGCGCATTCCGATGCTGCCCACACTGCCCCGGAGGCTTATTACAGACCCAGAAACCAGATTGCTTTATAATAAAGCATATAACTGGGTGGGGGTTTTGTTTTTGTTTTTGTTTTTAAAATTTGAGTCAAATGGAAACAAGCATTCTGTGGAATTATTTTTTCCCCCTTAACTGTTGCCCAGACCCACAGGAAGAAGAAATGACGAGTGTAGGTCCAAGGAAAGAAAAAAAAAGACACCAAAAACGCAAAAGTTTATGAAAAAAGGGATTTTCAGTTTCACGGAAAAGCAACCTGAGCTTCCGGGCCCTTTCTGTCTCTCATTCCCATGCACCCTGGGCCTCGGCCACAAGGTGCTGTTTGGCCAGCGCCAGAGCCACAATCGTGCTGGGGCTTTTTTCACCCAGAACATCCTCCCTGAGCTCAGCCTGGGAAACCCTACGCCTTCCACTCAAACATGGCTCCTGAGTGACACCCTCCCAGATACTGAAGCAGAACTGAGCTCCGTTCCAGCCCTTCCAACGGCGATTTGTATTCAGGTCTTTCTCCTCCAATTAGTAGGTGCTCAATTATTATTTGTGAAATTAAATTCAGCGCATTCCAAATGTTGCAGTTAGCACAAATTGGATTTAATATCGTGTACGTCAAGGCCCATACCACAGAGATAGGATGCAAATATTCTGCGGCAACAGTTTAGATTAAAAACTACACAACAGAGGATTAAGTGTGTTATTAGCATCTTGCTCATATTTTCCATGTTGTCTGAAGAGGTGCTGTGGCATCCACAGATTTATGGCGTATCTGAGCCTGCTGTGGAGCGCCTTTCCGTTTCCACTTTCCCGCGTGCGGTCCCTGTACTCCCAGTCTATCTGCATTTCTGTTGCATCTGTCACCAGAGCACCTTGACATCTGGTTGCACGTTGATACATTTGGCTTTTTTTTTTTTTAAGCTTCTGTCACCTTGCTTTGTTTGGGGGAAGTGATTTCCCTCTCTCTGATCCAGTCATTTTTTCCAGCGTTGTTCTCAGTCCAGCCGATGCCAGAGGTGTCGTGGGAAGCTGGCTCCTCTCCGTGCTTCCGCCATGGAGTCAGTGTCCTGTTCCTTTCAGCCTCTCATTAGTGTCCCTGACATTGTGCCAAGAGTGTTGATTGAAATCAACTCTCTGGATACTGAGGCTCATTTGTGATGCCTCGTGGTTCTCTCACATGTTCGCACAGCTCACAGACTCTTCCTCAACTGTTTTCCCAGTTGAGATGAGATATTTGGGAATCAAGTAGAGCATTTAATGTAATAAGTGGACAGTAATCTTTAGAGGTTAATTTGTTTAAAACCTATGTAAGGTTGGGGTCCCATATGCCCCATAGAAGCGAGGACCATTATAATCTATTACTGTTTAAAGTTGAGCTAGCACATAAATTTTAATTCTCTCTTAAATGAAGATGTATTCCAGTAGGTGTAATGCTAAAATGCCTAATAATATTCTCATAAAGAAGTTCAACAAGCTCTTTAGCCTAAAGAAAAAAAAATTTTTCAAAATAATCTCTTTAAAATTGAAGGTTCATTTTACAGATGAAAAAAAGAGAGAGAGAGAGAGAGAGAAGTCTAGTTGTTTAACCCGCCCTCTTTTGTGAGCAGAGAGATTTCTTTCTGTTGTCACGTAATTGCTTTTCTCGACTTTGGAGTTTGAAAGATACCAGTTGGATCTCATTGAAGGATCCGAGGTAGAGTGTCTGCCTCTCTGTATTGTGCTCTCTGCCGCTGGGAAGGTGCGGAGAGCTGCTGCCTTTCCCACCAGCTTGGAGAGCAATGCCTTCATACTCTCCATGGTACCTCTATACTCACACTTTCAAAGGCACAGCACCCAGCCTCTCGCACCAGTAGCTAGGCTTCTTGACTTGAGCCCACTTTCAGCCACCCGGGAAGGTCAACGTCAGGTAGAACAGATGTGGGCATTAGAGCTACGCTCTTCACATCCATCACGGAAGAGCTCAGTAATGGTGGTGAATGATATATAAGACCTATGGCCAGTGTTCTGCTTTCCTTGTAGGTGACTCCACAGGCACAGTGGGAATCAGAGTATCTGGTCTGGAATTGAACGGCATAGAACAGATTTTTATTTTTCCCATTTTTGTACCTTGACTAGATTAAGTGCTGTTGCCTGAAAGGATAAAGGAATCAAGTTTAGTTTTCATTTTTATCATTGCAAATACATTTACATTCTCCTATTTTACAAATGCAAAGAGCAGGCAAGCCACTTTCAATAATTTATTTTAAAATCAATGCTAATGAGGTTATGTCTCGTCAGTGGCCGAGTTTTACAATAAAGTCTGATTTATTTAGAAAAGATCTTTGGTGTAGTTTCCCATCTAATGGTGGTGGGAAGGAGGTGGAGTCGCAGGCACGGTGACCCTCCAACTTCGGATCCAATTTGTAATTCACAGCGGAGATCTGACCCAATTTACATTGATTAGAATTGGGAGGAAGAGACATCTGTGCACAGACAGCAGAGGTAGAATAAACCATCTCTGCACAAATGCCTAAGCACAGGAAATTGTTGGTCTTTGTGACTGAGTTGTCTGGTATCGGCAGAAGCGATGCTCCCTGTCCAAATTATTGGGTGTCTCTACACCCGAGGCCCTACCAACTCTTCCTTTAGTGTCTTCGATCCTGTGAAATCAGTCCCATGTCAAAAAGGAGACACATCAGGACAGAGCAAGGAAGGAAGTGGGCAAGTAACAGGAAGCCAATGTGCAAAGAATGGTGTTTAACATGATTTATTTCAGCAAGTCTATTTCCGATATTTGATTTCACTCCTCCATTATCTCACATCTTTATTCCTTATGGTGGGGGGTGGGGAGCACTACAGGTGGTAAGTAGGAAATGCTGTGCTGTGAGGCCATACATGAAGGTAAGAAGAGTTGAGTTCTTTCTCCACAGACTCTTATAAGGCAAATATATATTAGATATATGATAATTTTTTTAATCTGGGTGACATATGACTCATTTCCCCAGAACATCAATCCCTTGATTTTTATTTTTGCAGGAAAATTGTATCATTTTGTATGTGAAATCAATTACTTCGTTAATGTTCTATAGTGCTCTAACGTATGGTTGTGCTGTTTCTTCTTATTTATGAGCTCAGAGTTTACTTCCCCCATGCTGACATACCAGAATTCATATTCCTTTATAAAACTTACATTTAAAAAAAAAAAGGGAACTGTCCCTAGGATATCTCCTCAAAAGTTTCATTTAGTGTCATAACGATAGGGAAACAAGCCAAGTGAGTGCCCCAAGACCCAGGAAGAGAAAGTAAATGTGGACCAAAAAACACTTAAGTATTCAATCAGAATGTTGCTTATTATACCCCATTCATTGTGTATGTAGGGGAACGGGGTGCACAGAGATGATGAAAAGTAGAATAGCAACTATGTTTTTCTCATCTTACTCCACATATAAAATGGCTTAATATGATTCTGGTACTCACACTTTCTTATTATAAAGGCTCAATTCCCACGGTATCCTGTAGTATGAAGTCTGAGACGAAACGGGTTAATGAGGGTAAGAAACGGGCCAATCATGTTGTGACTTTGACCATCTAAACACTCGATTGGAGTTAGACAATAGCACTGACTTAGAACCCATTGTGTACCTGCAGCAATTAATTAAAAGACCATTCCAACTGCCTTCAGGAGCTTACACTCTAATGAACAAGGCAGCCTGAATCACAACAGTAAAAAGATAACTACAACCCTCAAGTACTAGGAACATAAAATTACCTACATGACCAGCTTCTGCTACAGCTGAACAAAACTTGATACATTAAGGACTAATTAATCATGGAGGGTTTAAACACATGCTTAGACACACACACACACACACGTACACAACGTAACTCTGGATGATTACATAGACACAGTATATTTAGAAGATATTTCTAGGAGAGGAGAAATAGAGCTTGAAAGAAAGGATCATGATTCTAGGAATAAGTGCCTCAGTAAATAATCCAGTGGACTGAAAACTCCACAAGAGCAGGGACCTTGCCAGGCTTGTCCATCATTGCATCTCCAGTTCGTGGTGTAGTATCTTAAAGATAGTAAGTGCTCGAAAACATTTATGAGTGAGTGAATGGGGAGGGAAGCAGAGGGCCAATTTGAAGACGTGAGATGATTTAAGGAAAAAAAAAGTACAATTATTGCCTTGAAAAGAGCATGATGAGCTCTGAGAAAGAAGACCCACCAGTATAAAGAACATGAGACTATCAACCACTAATTGCTAATGCTGATCATGTTTATCCCCTCAGAGGAAGAGCATGACCTAGAAGAGGATGAGAATGGCATTCCACATAAAGGAGGTATGAGAACTTCACAAATATACAGGCATTGGATAGGACATTCAGGCTTCTGACTGGAGAAGGCACCTTTCTTCAGACTACAAACATTACCGGGCTCACTAATTAAGAGGCTGCTGGTGTGTTGACCCCAAGAGCCCCAGAGAAGATGACTGGGTAGGGAAATATCTCAACCTTCAAAGCAGCCACTCACCTTAATTAATGTTCCCGGAACAGCTAAGATTTATTCTAGAGAGGGTAAGAAACCAAACCAGATATTTATTTTTTCCTATCAGTATTTCCTAAATCAGTACAGTGAAAATAGAATTGCCTCATCTCTAAGAGATCAGAGGATTGAGAATGGAAAGAATGGAAATGTCTCCTCTCTGAGAGGCCCGGAGATTGCAAGTTCAGAGGGGAATGGAAATGTGTCAGATCTGAAAAGTGAACGTGGGGTGAAGGATAGAACGGCTCGGTGATGCTGACTTCTGATGGCCTGGTTTGATTCCAGGCACATTTGGAAATGAATATGTAACAGGTTTGTTGAATACAAGATTATATCTTATTCATCCCAGACTGTTAACCATGCTTCAGGCAGTTAGTGAACCTATCCTTTTCTAAGGTCAGATGCCCCTCCAAAGCCTCCTTAAGTGGACCAAGGACCTATTCCATCCTTGTCGGTGAAGGAATATGAATTGCAAGGGCCACCTCAAGGACATTCATCCCATCAGCAGAGCTTAAACTTGGCTGATATAAATACTAGCTGATTTTTTTTTCTTAGAGATTCTATGAAAGTCTTAAGCCTAGGAGTTCATCCCAACTCTCCCTCCCTGGTCTCTCCCCATTCCCCTGGCCCTTCCTTTTCCCATTCTCCTCCTCTTCCCATCTTTTGCTGTTTCTTCTCTTTGTTATCCCTCAGCAAGTCCCCCTTCCCCTAAGGTTCATGCTCTGTGGGAGGCGAATATCTAACAGCTTTAGTGAAGGACCTAACTTCTTCAGTGCCCAACTCCTCCCAGGGAGAAGAGGCATCATCAGAAGTCAGGTGCCGTAGCAGGAGAAAAGAAAGAACTGGCATGAGTATGGTCCAGGATTAGCATAGCTACCACGTCGTAACAATGAGCCCATATAATTAAGTCCATTCTGAAATGTATTTTCTGCTGTTTCCTACTCGCTGTGCAGAATTGCAACAGCAAATCTGTTTTCTGACCAAACTATGTCCCATGTCTTTTCTCAACCAATTTCCATCACCAGGAAAGAAACACTTCATATGAACAGCTTGAGTGGGATAACTATAAACTTCCTGTGGCCAGCTTTATAGTAAATTCCATTCCGGAAGCAGCAGTCTCTGGCAAGAGTCTAAAATTCAGTTTCAGACTCCTCTCTCATCACATTTCCTCTTTCAGCCTTTCTTTCTAAGGTTCTATCTTGGGTGGGGGGATGGTGAGGGGAGATTTATTTCCTAAGTGTTCCAACAGCTCTATTTCAAGTAAGTAAAAAACAAAACAAAACAAAACACACACCTTTTGTTCCTTATGTTTCCTGCCGCCAGAATAGGTGTTGTTAAAGTGTGGTGAGCTCTAAATATGTTTCTATGGTTTATACTTCCCACCAGTTATAATGATTGGTGACTTAGTGATTAAAAAACAGAGGACTTTTTGCTCTCTCTGCAGAATCTGAGGCAGGAATTTTTATTATTTGTGTTTACTTATTTATTTATTGAATTTATACAGTGCCTTTTCTCCAAAGGAGCTATAGAAATGGCAACAAATATGGAGCATCCAAATGTCATCACTTAGCTTTATAACTATAAAATATACAGGTCCAAGGAAAGGGTAGGCAGGCCCTTGAAGGCATATAAAAGGGAACTCTAGGACAATGTGCATTCTTATGGAACAAACTACACAAGTTTGGTTCGCTTAGTTTCTTTCTCAAGTGTCACGTGTCTTTGGCAGGGTGGGGGGAGTGATGGGACAGGGATATTCTCCTAAAAAATACTATAGCTAGCAGGGTTAACTTTTTTTTTTTTTAAGATTTTATTTATTTATTTGACAGACAGAGATCACAAGTCGGCAGAGAGGCAGGCAGGGGGGTGGGGGAGGCAGGCTCCCCCACCAGGACCCTGGGATCATGACTACCTTTAAAATCCATGTACTGATCTCCAGAACGCTTCCAGGGATCTTGTTCCAGAAATGCTGTGCTTTCCCATGATAGAATGACTAACATTTTTTTTTAATTTATTTATTTTTGTCAGAGAGAGAGGGAGAGAGAGCGAGTGAGCACCGGCAGACAGAGTGGCAGGCAGAGGCAGAGGGAGAAGCAGGCTCCCTGCTGAGCAAGGAGCCGATGCGGGACTCGATCCCAGGATGCTGGGATCATGACCTGAGCCGAAGGCAGCCGCTTAACAGACTGAGCCACCCAGGCGTCCCAGAATGACTAACATTTTTAAAGCCCAGCTGGATCTTATCAGAAGGGGGGGGAAGGAATTCAGTTTATCCTCATTGGGTGTTAATGACCCTGTAAGATGTAATTTCTTTTATTTTATTCTGTTACCTAGAAAATCTATCAGAGCCTTGTAGTATTGATTGTTCAATCCATAGCGAGCTCCCTTTAAAGCGTGACTGTTAGTAACAGGGTTATTTTAATGAGTGACTCTTCAACACCTCAGGTCCCCACTGAATCGCAACCCATCAGCCTAACAGTCTAACACTAAGAGTCTTCTGTGATGAGAGCTTATCTCCCTTCCCCGTCACGTCACGAGAGGGCAGCAACCAGGTAACCGAAAAGAACACCCGTTCTGTGCCTTTCGTATGAAAACTCCCGGCCACTGGCTCAGGTCGGCCGTGTCGAATAAAAAGCGGGGCTGGAGGCACAGCTCATCCGTAGACACCCCAAATATCTGACCAGGGAAGATCTCCAAACTGGTTGTTTTCACGCTAAAACCGTGGGAAAACTCCGCCAAAAAGGAACCGAGAAGCAGTAATTTCTGCAGGACAGAAACGTGGGCACCGATGACCTCCCACCACCGAGGCTCCTCTCCGTGTTAGCGCACACACCAGTGGAGCGATTCCACGAAAGAAACAGGGACACACAGAGGTCTTTGCAGCTCTTACTTTTTGAAACCTGCTTCCCAAGACCAAACAGGAAGTGAGCATCCCCCAGCTACAATTCTGGCCCAATTTTGACTCCGCTCCTTCAGCTGAGCAGAGGAGACCAAGATCAGGATCTGTGAGTGTTCTCCAGTTCAGGATCCTACTTACAACATTAAGGACCATAGAGATTTCAAAACTCAAGATTAAAGTGGAGTTTGGCGAATTTCGTTTAGTTTTTGTTGTTGTTGTTATTTTAAGATTTTATTTATTTATTTATTTGACAGAAAGAGATCACATGTAGGCAGAGAGGCAGGCAGAGGTGGGGGGGGAAGCAGGCTCCCGGCCGAGCAGAGAGCCCAACGAGGGGCTCGATCCCAGGACCCTGAGACCATGACCTGAGCCGAAGGCAGAGGCTCAACCCAATGAGCCACCCAGGCGCCCCTTGCTGGGTTGTTGTTGTTTTTTTTTTAAGATTTTATTTATTTATTTGAGAGAGTGTGCATGAGCGTGGGGAAGGGGCAGAGGGAGAAGGAGAAACAGACTCCTCGCTGAGCAGGGAGCCCCACTCAGGACTCGATCCCAGGACCCTGAGATCATGACACCAGAACTGAAGACAGACACAACTAACTGAGCCACCCAGGCATCCTGGCAAGTTTCTTTATGCCTTTCGTTCTGAAATAGTTAGTAAGGCTATTTCATATCAAAGCAGGCTGAGTCTGCCTTGATAGACTGACCATGGTGGACTTCTCCAGCCTGGCCATGGCCTTCTGTGTCCACTTCTCACCTACCCATGGTCTAGCAAGGACTGGCTTTCTCCATCTTCTCATTCTGTCTCTCTTTTTCATAATTTGTTAAGTAGTTGCTCCCATAGCCGGGCCTCATAGCACAGCCCTTTCGCTCATCAAGCAAATGTAAACAACATGCTGACCTGCCTTTTAGCCTCTTTTCCTTGGTCATAGCTTGAATTCCAGAGCTACACAGCATCTCCCCAACAAAAGTCCAAGGTGACATACGAAGGCTGGAAGGAACCCAGTCAAGTTCTGTTGGCCCCAAGGAGGAGGACAGGCAGAAAGGTGTCCTGGTCCTTTTTACCTTAGAACTCTCCATGTCATAGAGGCTCATTTTCAAATTCTGACCCTGTCAATAGTAGTACATCCTGACCTCCGTTACAGGAGAAATGATTCTTACTAGTTATAAAGAACTTGCTGTGCAATGACAAATGCTGTGCAATAAATACCTAGAGAAGAGAGAAAAAATGTATTTTTAAACTTAGACTGTTGCTATTCTTCCTATGACATTTTGTTTGCTGGGAGCTTAGCTTCTCTTATATGAGATAAAGAAAATAAGATGTTGCCCCCCCTCCTTTTTTTTCCTCTAGAAAAAAGCCCTTCTCAGCTCTGCTGGCGATTTAAATGCAGTGATCATACCCATTAGCTTCTCTATCATTGTAATTGTTAATTGTTATAACTGTTTTAGTTATTAGTGGTGCCATTATTGCTCTAGGTCCTCTGTCTGTTTTATGCTGAATATATTAGTGCTTTGCTTTTGAATTACCAGGCTTTATTTAGTGCAAAGTTACGTTTTTTTTGGAGAGACATTGAGAAATGCTGGCATTAAGCTTTATTCTTTTGTTTTTCATTCCAAATGGACAGACTGGAAAAAAAATAATTAGATGGAATAATGTCCTCAAAATGAGAATGAGGATGCTTTGAATTAATTAAATGGTCAGAATGCTGCACGATGTCTGATCTCAGACTGCTGCTAGAGTCGTGTAGACCTAAAGGAACCTCCATCCAGTCCACAGAGGAAATACTCTCCCGGGCTCCCAATTCCTCACTGGTCTAAAGACGTCAGTCTCCTCGGGCATTCCCTTGTTTATAGAGTGACCTGGGCAAATTTAGGGAGAAGCAGGACTGCCCCTCCAAACTTCCAGACCTTCAAGCTCTTCCAGACACAAAGGATCAGGAATGAAGCCCTCCTCCACCTTACTTGTGCCCCCTCCGCCTTCACAATCTTTAAATAACACCGGCTCTCAGTCAGGTGTTTATATTACACAACCAAGGTTTCCGGAAAGCCTTCCATGAAGTTAGCTTCCCTGTTCTACACAGCACCTCAACTTCCCCTCTGAAGACATACCACCGTCGTAGATAAGTAAATATCTTCACTGTTTCCCAGTGCCTCCCCCTACTGGATGGTGGCCCGGAGAGCAGGGACCGTACATGGCCAAGGTGGAATTCCCAGTCTCCTGCAGTCCGGGGCACTTAGTAAGCATTGTGGACATGTCTGCTGAATGCTGAGGAATGAATGTAGAGAAGTTGTGTGCACGCACACACATAAATGCAAGTCACTCCTATGTTAAACAGGGAGTCTGCAACACCGGGTCCAATCTGGTCCACCTAAGACGTTCCTCCTCACTGATTTCCCTGGTACGTGAATGCCTGTGTCTGGACAGCAAGTCCCCAGGTTTAACCCTTCATTGTGCTTATTTTTTCAAAGCTGTCCTTTCATGGTTCTAGTTCTGACAGTTCTGGGTCTTGGGCTCGGTAAACGAACAGCCAGATTCCTGAGCTCTATTTTCTTTTAGCCTTTAGCTTATGAAGAACCAGAGGCATTTTCTGTAATTTTTCCTGCAAGGTTCTTGTTTTCTTCCTAGCGTCTTACTTTCCCTACGATCTATATTGCTTTTAGAATAGGTCTATTTCCAAGTATTCTCCTCCGGTGTCTTATATGCCCAATATCAAGTCACTTTTTACATATATACCTGAAAAGTACTCATAATCTTAGGAGCATTTCCAGGCAAAAGGGGACTGATACACCACAATGACCATCTGCTAAACCAGACAAAGCCAAGACAATGTTGCTAGTCTTCTTACCATTCAGAAATATCAAGTTGTGTTTTAAAAATCTAGTTTTATAAAATTATTTTCTCTATAATATATAAATGTGTAAGGACTATTGACATCAATATATTTTTCATTTCTGGGATGCCTGGGCGCCTCACTCAGTTAAGCATCTGCATTCAGCTCAGGTCATGATCCCAGGTTCCTGGGATCAAACCCCACACTGGCCTCCTTGCTTAGCGGGGAGCCTGCTTCTCCCTCTGTCTGTCATTCCCCCTGCTTGTGCTTTCTCCCTCTCTCAAATAAATAAATAAATAACATCTTTAAAATATATAGAGAGAGAGAGACACCTGGGTGTCTCAGTCAGTTAAGCATCTGCTTTCAGCTCAGGTTATGATCCCAGGTCCTGGGATCAAGTCCAGCACTGGGCTCCTTGCCTGCTCCCCCCTGCTTGTGCTCTCTCTGACAAATAAATAAAGTCTTTAAAAATATATATATATATATACATATATATATGTATATATGTACATATATATACTTTTCATATATATTATATGTATACTTTTCATTTCTAATTTTGTCAAAAGCTTCAGGTGATTAATCAACTCCATTATGACTAAAAATACATTAATATATCCTCTGGGAAAACTATTTTCACTCTTCAGGGACTGATATTTCTCTAGTATTTCATGCCCTGGTGTCCCCCAAAATACATGCCTTATCTTTCCAATAGTTAGCATTTTTCTCCCAATGTATTTTTCTTCCGAATATATCCTTAACTCTGTGGTTACCAGCATGGTTGTTTTGTTTGCTGCCCTCTGTTGTTTACTGCATATACAAACAATTATCTTCTTGAAAGAAAACACACCTCATTTCTATATGGTTAACATGTTTACTTCTCTTTGCAACATCTAAGTCTTGATTAAATGGATCTGTCCCTCCTTGATTTTTGTGTACTTTAAGATTCCTACTAAAGTTCTTTTCTCCTGTGCCTTTATTATTTGAATCACTGATAGGTTAGGAACAAGCTTTTTAAAAAGCAAACATAGCAAGTGTGTCTGTCCACTCACACTGCCCACCTGCCTTCCCCTATCTATTTCCATCCTCGGTGACCAGCTCTATCGCTCCTCATGGGAGGGTCAAACAAATTAAAGGAAGGGTAGAAACTGGTACAAATACAGTCCCCAAAAGTCACCTGAATTTTAATTAGAACCCAGGACTCCTGACTCCCATCAACAAGAATCTCATCTTTGGTAGGTGCTTTGCTGACCGTTCTCACCCATTAGCATCCTAAGGGACAGGGGCACGGCCACATCATCCCTGGTCCAGTGGACATCCGCTCTCCTGCCATTCAGATCCCCAGATCCTCTCCCACTTTGCGCTCTAGTGTTTAACCTTTCCGGGTAGAAGAAGATCAATACAGATTCTTCATTGCTAAGAATCGATGGCTGTCCTGTGGCATCACTGCCATCTAGTCTTGCTGAGAAGCCCAGTAAATCTCTCCAGCTGCTTCGAAAGCTTGGTTTGTCGTCTTCAGTTGCTCTCATTTTTAATGCAGATCACTTTGGTTTCTGTCCCCCTGGGGGCTTGCAGATAAATCTTGGCAGGCATGTTCAGGGTCTACAAATGAGATGCTGGAAAAGGGCCAGCCCACCCAGAATTTAGTTATAATGGATGAGACACCCCCCTTGGTTCCGCTTAAAGACTGGGCCGTTCATAACCGTATTTATTGCGGGATTACCTCACCTAGTACCTGAGTGGGAAGTGCCCAGGATGAAGTTCCTGTGTGACAGAAGACACCAACATGTGAGACCGTGATGCAGACACAGCTGGCTGACTCAGCCTCTCAGTAAACAAGCAGAAGTCGGAGACTTACCTCATTTCTTCAAATGCATTTTGAAGAGAAATGCTGGATAGTTTAGATGCCCTGGATCAAGACTATCTGTCAGGAAGTCTCTGTCCTGCTTACGTACAAACTAAGTAAAAAATTACCTGCCTGTTTTTCTCTTATTAATAAATGAATGTATTTATCATATTATTGAATAACATCTGACTAAGGGTGATCTGTAAATATCCAATGTTAGTTAATGATCTCCTTTTCTCACAGTCCTTTGCTTACGTTGAGTGTTGGGATATTTCTCCTCCCAACCCCCCCTGAATCCTAGGTTTCCTAGGGGCAATATTAGAACCCTGGTTTCCACTTGCAGCAAAAATGTGGGCTCCATGGAAAAAGACAGAGTCCTTTTAACTTTGATTTCTCCTCTCTTTGACCAGTGGACTATACCAGTTATTACCAGGGCCTATGGGATTGCCATGGTGACCAGCCAGACGAACTGTCCTTCCAAAGGGGTGACCTCATCCGCATTCTGAGCAAGGTAAGGACATGAAGTGTGGGGCTTGGATCCAAAGCCAATTTTTGGGGGGCACCTGGGTGGCTCAGTCCATTAAGCATCTGACTTTTGATTTTGGCTCAGGTCATGACCTTAAGGTTGTGAGGTCGAACCCCACATCAGGCTCCACATTGGGTGTAGAGCCTGCTTAAGATTCTCTCTCTCCCTCTACTCCTGCCCCCGCCCAAAATCGATCTTTTCATTCTCAATGATGTAGTCACCATAAGCAAAATTATTCCATGTCATACATTTCACTTGTGTGCATTACATGGCTCCCTCCCACATAAAGTAAATTCCCATTGATTTATAATTGTTAGGGAAAAGTTTAATTGAAAATTCACATTCAGGAGCTAATTTTCAAATTTCAAAAGGCAATAAAGTAGATATAACACTAAAACCACACCAATCAATTTACCCTTTTTAGGATCTTGTGGTGCTTACAAGGTCATTATTTGGTACATAATTTATGACTGTATAATTCTCTTGAAAACATTCTGGCTTGGTAAACCATCTTCTTATGTCATTCACAGATAAACAAGACCGTAATAGAATTATGATGGGGGATAGTCAGTGCTAGTTGGCTCAGTTGGTTTGAGCAAGTGTTGATAAGGCCAAGGTAGTGAATCCAACCCTATAAGAGCCAACTAACTGTATTCTCTTCCTCAGCCATAAAGTTAATTCCTAACCCCAACTAACTATCTCACAAATAGTGTCGTTGATTATAAAAGAATTGGGGAAAAAAATAAGAGGATAGATTATAGTAGATTTGTCACTAATGTGAAGATGATTCAGAACCCACAGGCTACCATTGGAGGGATCAGTGGTGTCATCCTTTGTAAAGAAAGAGTGCACATATTCTATAAAGGGGGGCTAAGGAAACAGATTCTGTCCCTGAAGTAACTTACTAAAAAGATGTTTCTCTAAGAGCTCAATCAATATCTACAAGCATATTTTTAGAAATCGGCACCATTTGCTCTTTAATTAATGAGTATGTGGATTCCATAAAGGCAAGTTGAAGATCCATTGTGTTATTAACCCATCATTTGTCATTTATCTTTATTCTGTCCATGGCCAAGGGTTTGTCTCAATTTGAAAGATACCACAAGGTCCTTAGAAACAGATCAAAGCTGACTTAAGGCACCTTTCAGGGGTTGCAACAAGTCCCCTTGGAATGAGGACCAAATTCAGACCCAACCTTTTGCAAAAAGAGTAGGAAGCCTTCAAGGCCTGCTGCCTGAGATCACAGTCTTCTAGTGATTTCTTCAAGAGGCCTAATTCCACTCCATCCTAGTGCCATTCTGGTGCAGCTCCAATACACCAAGAATAAATTGGAAGCAAAGAAGGGAGTGGACATTGGCCTGATTGGTATTTCAAATGCCCGAAAGCAAGGTTTGCCTTGTAATAGAATTTGTGTACATTACCACGCTGGCATTACAGGGGTAATCGAGTTATCCACTCAGGTGTGACCAGGCCTCTGTTTGCCTAGAGCCTGCAGGTGAACAAATTAACTGTTTACATTGTCTGAGGTGCCTGCAGCAGGAGGGGTGGGGGTGGTGGGGAGAACAGAGCCAGACTGTCTGCTGGCCTTCTCTTCGGTCATGATTATTTTGTTTGTTTTGCATGTCTTTTGCCTTTGTTAATGGCTTCTCACTGGGGGTCCCTTTCCTCCATTTAGAAGGGGCTGTGTGGTGACTTGCCCTGCAGTACAGAGCTATCCGGTGGGGACCATGGCTGTTGTATTTTTAAGAGATACCAAAGAACACGGAGAGGCTTCCTCACCTGTCTTTTTTAACCAGTCCCCGCTTCGCTGCCTCCAGTACTGAAAGCTAATATATCAAAGTTTGATTCCGGGAGACATATCTTGCTGCTGTGCTTCTGTCTGGTTTCTTTCTCCACCGTTTGGAAGGTCTTCAGTCTATTTTTATCCTTTGCCGGGGTAGTAGCACATTTCTTCCCCCAAAAGCTACACCAGCTGCCTCCCTTCTGCATGCTGTGAATCCCTGCATGTCAGAGGAGGAAATGAGAAGCTGGAAGCTCAACTGGAGTCTCCCTCGTAAAGCTTCGTCCCAGTTAACGTTGGCTTGGGGAGCATTTCGGGTTGGATTTACCTTTATTATACCACCTAACTCAATAACAGTCCTTGGACAGGAAGGAACCTTAAAAGGCCACCCAATCCATTCCCTCACCTCGAAGAAGCACAAATGAAACAATTCAGACAGATAGAAAAAGGAGATCCCTCTACCATTAGCTGTTTGTCTATTCCGACGTGCAATAACTCCTAATCTCTGGAATTTTTTCTCACGTGAATCCTAAATACATTCTGCTTTAGCCCCAACTGGCTTCCTTTGTTGCAGTTGGTTATACTCCGCAACCCGCCTCTCACATGTGGAGGAAAAGAACTGACCCAAGTGGAGGTTAGTCCAAAAAAATGGTATCCAGAAATCTCCATTTTACTTTTCTCTCTGGCCAATAAAACCTTTGTCAGACAAGAAAGGCCCTCTGGGTTAGGAACCTGGAGAAGTCTATTTCCACCAGTAGGAAATAGGTGGTTCACTGGCTGGTTCAGTCAGTTAAGTGTCCGCCCTTGGCTCGGGTCAAGATCTTGGGGTCCTGGGATGGAGCCCTGCGTTGGGCTCCATGCTCGGTGGAGAGTCTGCTTCTCCCTCCCCCTCTGCTCATGTGCACGCTTTCTCTCATCTCATATAGATAAATAAAATCTTAAAAAAAAAAAAAAAAAAAGAAGAAGAAGAAGAGGAAGAAGAAGAAAAGAAATGCAAGGCAAGGTGCAACTGGGTGTGGCTCAGCTTACCTGGACAGCTTTACCTGTAAAATGAGGGAGTTGTGTTGGGTAACCTCTAAGGTCCCTTCCACCTCTCGCATTCCTGTTCTAAACATGACAAGATGAGTCACAAGTTCCAACCACAAAACTGCTAAAGAAATGCCACACAAAAATGTGTTTAATTATTCAGATTAAGCTAATTTAAACATTTCAATTATAAGCTCTTGTTTTGGGCCCTCTTAAATGCCTCTGATCTCCCCCTCTCTTTTTGTATGATAAAAGAAATATTGGAGGGGACCAGGTTAAGAACAGGGAATGGCCCCCGATGGGGAAGCTTGGTGGTGTCTGGGCTTTACTCTTGGGCTCCTGCTGCTCCCTGCTCTTTCTTAATGGTTGCCCAAATATGATCCAACCTTGAATCCTAGAATCTTCGGGCCAAGAGAGTCTTTTAGGGCCTAGGGTCTTTGGGCAAGAATGATCCCAGAAAGAGAGCTTTTGTCTAATTTTATTTTATTTTATTTTATTTTGGGGAGAGAACACAAGTGGGGAGGGTGGGCAGAGAGGGGAAGAGGGAGAGAGAATTATTCTAAGCAGGCTCCACGCCAGGCACAGAGCCCAACACAGGGCTCAGTCTCACGGACTCGGAGAAACCAAGAGCCTGACACTTAACCAACTGAACCACCGAGATGCCCCTATTTGTCCTTTTTAAAATAAAACTTCAAGAGAGGATGATTGGCTGGGCAAGAAATAGATAACCCAGAGATAACCAAATACCCAGCACCTGGCCTATCCTTAAGGAAGCAGGTCGGTAACAGATGAGTTACTTATGTGACCCTGAGCAAAGGCACTTAATCCTGCTAATCTTCCGTTTTCTCATCTGTAAAAATTGGGCTAACTTCTATTCACTGGGGTTATGATGCTTGCATCAGAGAATTTGTGTAGAGAAGTGCCTGGCATCTAGGGAATGGTAACTATTATCATAGTCCTCTCTTTTCCACTAACAATAAAGTAAATGTTTGAGGTCAATGCTGTGTACATACTAGTTGTTCAATAAGTCATTGGTGAAGTGAGAGAGGAAAAAACAGGTAGCCTGTCCTGCCCAAAAACTCCTCACGAAGACACTCAAAACCACAGAAGTGTCTCACTTGGAAATAGAAAACCATCCAGTGAAGAGGCCTACATGGAAACCCAGCTAGCCCTTCCTGGCCTGAGAGGTTGCGTCCCCAACTGCAATGGATGGTCTTGTTCAGACTTCTCATTTGATGAGAAGCCGGAGCCACGTATCCAGGCTCCGAAACGGTAACCAACAGGCGCTGTCAGCAGGACCCCTGCGGACCTCCCCTAACACGGCCCTACATTCCTAGGCCCCATGCAGTTTCATGCCCACTTAATTCACCCAGTTCCAATTTGGGCCTTAAAATATATTAAAGGGAGATTTTAATAACGAAGCAGATCTGCGCATCTAGCGGATGTTCCCACGTTCACTTTGGGCCCAGATATTTCTGAACAGCTCTTCCGGGTACAGGAACTGAGCCCCGCCCCCCCACCCCCCCGCAGGGACGCCGCTCAGGCCACAGCGGGGTGTTTAGCGCTCTTCAGTGGCTCCAGATTGCGGCGCCCGTGCAGGTCCCCTCATACGTAACCGATGGCTCCGGAGAGCCTGCCTCTCGTAAATTACTTCCCACGACGCCTGCGACCACCGCAGAATCCAAGTTTGCATAGAGCAGGAGGAAAGGTGTTTGAAAGGCCTGTTCACTCAGCTGCATTTTAATTTCCTTTTCAATCTTGTCCCAATTAATTTCACAGAATTAATCTCACAGAAGCAAACTCGGCAGCATCGAGGCTGCGGGTTTTAGTGAGGCGGTCGCTCTGCCTGAACATGAAATAGGAGCTAATATAAAAATCCATCTGCTGTGTCTGAAATACACGCCGGCTGCTGCTCAGTCCTGTCTGACATTCCAAACATCAACAGCGGGGAAAAGTGATTTGGGGGTTAGTGGCCATCAGTACTTGGCAGGGGTTCAACAACAGGTGTACTCCAAAAATCCATTCAGCCTGGGCACCGGGCATGACAACACAGGTGCTGAGGCAGCCTCCGTGCGGGAGCGCCGGGCCCTGGCTCCTCGGTCTTTGATCTGCAGACCGAGAGGCCCTTCTGTGGACCAGCAGCGATTGGGCATTTATTTGAAGCGGGAGAGAGGGAGGTGAGATAAGATGCCTCTATTTGGAGAAGGTGAGTCGCAAGTTCCAACTTTCCGAGAAGAGACTCTCTTCCTGGCTCCAAGCTCTCTCACTAGGGAACCTCCTTTCTAAGTAAAAGAGGCGTCCGTTCTACTATGTGAGAGAACTTAAATAAATGTCTGTTTTAAAAATTAAGCCTCCTGTTCCAGAAGTAATTCACAGTGGCAATGTGAGCTGTCCAGCAGATAGGGGCAAATTAGAGAGAGAAAGAGAAACTCTTTCTCAATTGACTAGAAAGCAGAAGAGGTCCCTGCATGAGGTCTTCTGTTAAGGGCCAACTGAGTCAGCAAGCCACATCTCTTGGGCTTATGTTGTGTGCCTCATGAGTTGGCCTTGGGCTCCTCCAAGATTTCACCTGCCACTTAATGCCCATGGAGGTCAGCCTGGGACCAATCAGCTGGGCACCACAGAAGGTTTCTACTTAGTCGGTAGCTTAGCTGGGGTGGGAGGATGTTCCTGTGGACCAAACTCACCAGCCTTTTGGTTGTCTTCTCTGTGCGTGCAGATAACATGGGAACAGAGAGCCTTACAGGCAAAGTCAAGTTTAACTTCAAACACATGATGCTGTCAGACGCTTTGGGCCTTTTGAGGATGAGGATAGACTGAATTTGTCACCCTGAGTGACATTCAGCTTCCAGCATGGTTAAAACTACTTAAAATTAGCCTGCACCCTAGCTCCACACCCAACTCCTGTTACCTGAAGGCCGCAGGTCTGTTTCCAGCACCTGGACTGTGTTGACACAACACCATGTCTGTTGTCATGGGGTTTTTAAGGCCCCCTGCTCTCCACCTCCTCCCTCAAAAGACGACTTAAAGAATGTAGACCTTTCCCCTCCCTTGACCCCGTTCCCTCCAAAAGAGATTTGTATGTTGTAAAAATTATCTGAATGCAGCGGTACTTCCTCTCCTAAGTGTGCTTAGTTGAATGTGATAAAAGCTTCATAAAAATGGATAAGTTAATTCCTTCAATTGCTTTAAATGGAGGTTTGGGTTAGTTGGGGGTTTTTCTGTTTTGTTTTTTGGGGTTTTTTATCGTTTTTTTAATTTCAGGGCTCTGAGGGAAAGGAGGTGTTTGGTGACATCTAGTGTCCATTTAGGACTTCCTCAGGCACCATTACCCTCAGCTTGGCTGTGGGGGGGTGGGGGGGTGGGCGGGGTTATTTGGGAGGTAATTCCGGGGAGTAAGTGGGGAGAATATAGGCCTGGGGCGCAGGCTGCCCGAACAGTGCGATGAAACTGATCAGTGCCTGTCAAGGAGCAATCATTCACCTCTGACCTAACCAAAGGGGGCCAGTGAGGGGATACCGTCGGAAAATCTCTTTTCTTATTTATGATGATATGAAAGAGAAGCAGAACCTGTCCCCACCACCCCACTTCATGTTAACAAGCAAGTCAACACTGTGCTGTGATGACGAAGATGATGATGATGATGGTGTTTTCTCTCATTAATAACCCCAATGGGAGTCTATAGAGTTAGGAGGACGGGAATAGGATTTGGGGTCAGCTGGAAGGCAACGGTCAGACACCGGTCAAATTCAGTGGAGGCCATTCCTTTCCCCCAGACAGGAACCAATCGTCTAGAACAAACCCTGGCAGCCTCATTCCTTCCAGGTAATTTTTATAAATGAGGGGACACCCATTCCAAGAGAGGACAAAAGGGAGAGGATGCCTGTGTGTGTGTGTGTGTGTGCGCGCACGCATATGCATGCACAGAAAACTGCTAAAAAGAGCCCCAATTGCATATCAACCTTATCCTCCAAACCCTGACCATTTATTATAAAACCGAGCTTTTAAAAAAGAGGGGGAAAAAACCACATTTTCCACTTTACTCCACTTACTCTTAAGTGGTTGTCGTGGACAGGAGTCTTCACTTTCTACACACACACACACACACACACACACACACAACTTTCAGTCAGGTGGAAAGTCCCGGATCAGATAATTAACTACAAGGCCCAGACAGAATTGTTTATCTAGAACCATCTAAGCCATGGCAGGGTTAGGTTAATGCTCAGAATCGCCCGATGCTTTACCAACTCCAGTGTAAAAAAATTCCAGCCATTTATTTTGCAGTGAATTTATAACAAATGCTGTTAAAGGCTTCGTCTTTTGACAGAGGTAATAATAAATTCACTGTTAAAGACGGTAGTTTAATTCCTTATACCTCCAATACTGCACAGAATAAACCATATTCATCACTGAGTAATTTTTTACCACATAAATCTTTAAAACTAACCGGTGAAGGCTGTTGAAACTGAAATATTGTGAATTTATTAGATATGCCCATGTAGTATTGGATTCAGAGGTTTCCATTCGAATATATTATGGGGGAAATTTGTGTCTTTAACTGTGACATTCCCTCCATTTCCCGCTGCCAGTATTATAACAAGCAGCTCCTCCAGAGTCAGCTGCACGTTGATTAGACAGAGATTTAGTAATAAACTCCTCACTAATCTGCCAAAGAGGCTGGATGACATTTCGGTGAGATGCTCTATTTAAAAGGAGTCACAAAAGCTTTGTTTCTGTGTAATTATTTTCTCAAAAGGAGCTCAGCCTCCCCAAACCCCTGTCTGCCAGCGTTTCTGGGGTTTGTAGGAGTCCAGCTCTCCAACCAAACTAGCAAAATGTTAAAAGCAAATTATAACCTCATTGCAAACATACAGGGGAGTAACTTCCATGCAGTTTATAGGATTAGTTGGCAGGGGGTAAGGGGGGCCACTTGGGGTAATTGGTAGAACACAGAAAAGCTGGAATTAGCAGACGTTGCCAGACGTATGGTATTTAAGGGCTAATAAAAAGATTATATTTATTCTCAAACTAGAAATAATAGTGGTTTCAGAAAACTTGCTATTTAAAAACTTTCATCTTGACATATGACACATTAAAGATACAATTAAATCCTCAGATTTGAGCAAAAATCCTTTTACCCTACCACATTAATTTTGAGCGAAAATCTGTGCCTGTTAGATGAGAATATTCTGAACCTTTCTCATGATTTGCTAGCAAAGTGACATTTAAACTAACCAATTGATTATATCAAATTGTAATGCCCTCTCCAGTCTCATTAAGGAAACATTAATATTGCCAGAATGAAAAATATTTTTTTCTTTTAGATGCAGATATGTCTTTTTTTTTTTTTTTTTTTTTAAGCAAAGAGCTTTGGCAGTTTCTCTGTTCCCACTAAAATTCTGTATTTGGGGAAGAGTTCCAGATACTAAAACTTCCAAAGAGTGTGAACTTTAAGATTCTCTTTTAATAAAATGAAATCAAATAGGTTTTAACTGTTCAACAAAGGAGAAAAATCTCCTGGCAATGCAAGACTGCAGCCCATCAGAATAATTGTTAAAAGACAGAATCCGGCTAGAAAGATAAGCATAATACCAGCAATTAATATTCAGCATTTCACATTATAGTCAAGAGGATGTGTTTTTCTTTGTGATGTGGCTCATAAGCTGAGAGTGTTGGGAGCCAGACTCTGAGCTCTGTCTTCTTTTTGTGCATGAGGATTAAGGAGGAAAAAAACAGCAACAACAATCCTGCTCCATCTGTAAATGAACAAACATCTTGATTTTATAGCTATTTGCTTTGTAAAACTGAGGAATGAAACAAAAATTACTGGATGCCTAAGTAACACTTTAATTCCGAATTCATTTACGCTGTAGCTATGTAGTTGTCACAAACCATAATGCAGTATTTAATTAAAATAACACAAGTGCATCTAGATATGTCCTGGGGTAGCTATCACCAAATTATAGTCTATGCCACCCGTATTTTATTTATGAAATGGCAGATTCTAAGGTGCAACTAGACTGATACAACAGCATAAACATTTTAAACCTGCATTTTTATAAAGGCTCCTTTTTTTTTTTTCCTACTGTGTCTTTAAATATTTTCCTCCTTCTATCGTTCTGGGTTTTCTTGGTGGGATTGTTTTTGATGTCGGTAAAGATCTTGCTTTCTAACTCTTGCTTTTCAACTGTTGACCTCCTGAGTCTTCTGGCTGTGAAATCCCCCATCTGTTGTCATGAAAAGGCTTGAGTTTTCACAGGAGCCGCAGCAACCATGGGACACCTTAGCAGAACTTGGACGTGGATTCCAAGAGGGTAGGAAAAAAAGCAAATCCTTTTCAGGCTCAGTGTGCTTGTTCCCATCCAATATTCCTTGCACCTTTTTTTTTTTCACCTATAAATACCCATTATAGTTTACACGCTTGCTTGCTCTACTCTGTGGATGTTCACATGCAGACATACTGCTCCTTTTCATAAACGCATAGCATCCATCTTACACGCACCCGCCATCTATCTCCTCGTTCACATTGGCTGTCCCATCCACCTCCTTGTCTGCAGAATTATGTTCAGCAAGGCCCCGATTTATAGGAAATAAATAATGAAAATGGAATGGACTGGGAAAGATAATCGAAACATTCAAATTGTTATTTTTCACTGTACTTTCCACAAAAAAGAGCATCTATAAACACCTAGCAAAGGTGTTGGCCGATTCCTAAAAAGCAGTGCCTGGTGGAACATTCTGACCGAGTGAGTCTCTACGTTGAATCTTTCCCGTTCCTGTCTCTCTTGCTTTTTGGTGCTCCAAGATCAGGCCATTTTCAAATGGTAAATGATGCCGTGCTGTTCCTTTCATTCTTCCTTCCTATAATGACAAGTTTTTGTCATCATTCATCCTCTATAAGACAACCCTAAGATTTTTAAAACAGAAACAATCATTGCAATCACCTTTTCAAAGAAAATAGCCCTTGCAGTTACTGTATAAAGACATTCCAGCAATGCTGTCAGCGGTGCAGCAAGGGTCTTTGGAGAAAGGGTTTCTTATACACACTTGTAATTATTGTAGCCCCTTTCACAGGTCACATAGAAAGTTAATTTCAATCGCTGCTAATTTCCGTCCAACAAGAGTACGGTACTTGAAACCACCCAAAATAATTGGATTCAAAACAAATTTAGGAAATTGAGTGTGTTAGAAAGCAAATAAAAATATCCTTTTGGTAAGGAGGAGGGTGAAAGTAGTAAAAATGGCCTTTTTTTTTCCCCTCCCTTCTTTCCCCTTCACAACTTTGCCATTAAAGTTGCACCTACAGCTAGAAGTTTGTCCGTGAAAAATGGTCATTTTGTTTCTCTGCTCAAAGAATGTTATTAAAATGCTAATTTAAAAGAAAAAGGAGTTAAATATCTAGCGATGGTGCATTCTAATTGCAACCATAATGAGCTCTCTAAATGTGCGTGCCCCTGACACACACAGAGCATAAACAGCAGTAAACAGATCATTAGTACCCGCGTTCATTTATTCTGGCGACCTTACCATGACCCCACCGAGGGTAGGGTGAAAAGCAGGTGGATCTGGCTGTGACACCCCCTAGAGGGATCCAGGAAATGAAGCTATAAGCGGTTGTCATGGAAACGCCTATGTGTGCAGATGATGTAACACACCGACAGGCTGTAGGGCTCCGCAACTGGGACGTTGCCTTTCCCTCGCCGGAACAATCTTGAGAATTAAATTATTCATTTCTTTAATTCACAAAGCAAAAGGAATCCTAATTTTCTTGGTGATGTGCAACTCTCTTTCATTTGTCTAAGGTCTGGAACATGGCGACTTGTCATCCCCTCTTTTTCTGAAATCTACCCCCAGCTTCCTACATTCTAGCCCCAAATCACTGAATCTGGCAAAATCAAGCGGAGGGGGAGGGGGTTGGGGGGCGGTGGGGGAGGCAGAAATCTGACGCTCAATATCTGTACCTTAAAGAGAGGAAAAACCTAAGGTTTGAAGCTGCAATTAACAATATAGGGAGTGTCCCTTTCTGGTGAGGGCATTGAGTTGACCAGGGTCCAAATGTCTACCTGTCCTGAGCAAGATGGCTTTGTCTGCAGCGGGGCAGAGTTAAGCCAGGACCCACTGAGGAGAGCATCAAGCCGAGGAGACACCAGCCCCAAATGAACTCATCACCCTAGCAAGGTGCGAGAAAAGGAGATAAGAGGAAACAAGCATCTGCTCACCCCCTCCCATGTCCAATTGAGGGAATCGAGATTAATAAAAATAATTCTTTGGAGAATGATTCCACTCTATCCTACCCTGTTTTGTACCAAACAACCTCAATAACCTTACGGCAATAGTAGAATAACATTTCTTTTTTTTTTCCCCCCTTTTCTTTTTTTTTTTTTTTTTTTTTTTAAGGAAGCAGAAAAGACAATCTCTGGAAATTATTTTAAAATAAAAAATATCCTGGCCTGCGCTTCGCCCCCCCCCCACTCCCCCTCCCCAGTGCACTTTAGATGAACCTGTGATATTGTAGCAATGGCCCTTGAAGTGCAGCGGGGAGGTGATTTAGGAGAATATTAAAGGCAATGTGGAGAGTCAAGGCGCCTCTCTCAGGGAGATCTGGAGAAATACGCGGCACAGATGGGCCGAGCAGATTAAACATTTCCGTCACATTGTTTCCAAATTGTGTTGCGGTGCCTGAGGCTGGTACTACGGTCAGAGCAAAACAGAGCGGAGCGGAGCTGTGAGCCGCTCGCTTTATGGAATACATACTAATACGCTGGTCTCACATGGTATCACAATTCTATCAGCTCTCAAATGGTGCTGTCTCTATTGTTCCTGAATTCTGCACTTGGCACCTTGTTTTCTCCCATCTGCAAAGTGTTTACCTTCCCCTTATCCTTTCTCTCTCTTTTAGGCAAAGTTCAAGTTGTGCGTATCTTTCTCATTTTCCCGCCCTCCCTCTTCCCTTCACAGTTTGGGATTTTTCTCTCACGCACAGCCTGTGTTTTGCACACACTTCCATCACCAGCCATGTCCAGTGTGTGCACGGGTCCTGCACACCGGGTTGGCCTTGACGGGATCATTATCCTCCCACACCCAGTTCGGGACATGAGCTCGGGCTTGAGGCTGAATTTCCCCTCACTTTCAAGCCCTCTCAGACGCCCCCCCCCCAAGTCTAGCTGACACATTCCTCCTCAGAACACTCAACTCCTAGCTGTCCAGTTGTCATCTTGTGTCCCACCCCCCTGGCCCCGACTGCTGTCACTGACCACCCAGACTTTCCTCGCCCCCTTTCTCACACTCACATGCCTTTCCCTCCTCCCCAGTCCAGGCCTGCCAGCCTCCAGGTTAGCAAGTTCCCTGAAATGTAACAATAAATAAAACTGGTTCAATTGAGGCAAATTTAATGGTTCATTTTTATGATGATTGATAGACCAAAACTCTGAATAATGGAAAAAAGAGAAAATGATTGCCAAGGTCTTAAAACATGGTGTCACACAGCCTGGGGAGCCTGCCAAGCTACCCAAGGTTTCAGCCGAGCGCTGAGCTTGAGTCCTCCGACAGCTTCCAACCCCACTAATCCACCATCCACCCGACTGACCGCTTCCTTTTCCCTCCTGCAAAATCTCCCCACAAAACCATTTATGCTGAAAAATGGGCACCTGCTTGTCTTTGGTGAACAATCCCTGTTCCCAGCCTTGCTTTTCTCAGCAGTTGGAAGGGTGCTGAGTTAGAGCCCTCAATTTATTTAATAATTTATGATATCCTCAGAAAGCATTAAATTTCCAAAGCTGGATTTTAGAAGTAGAGAAATTGTGGGCCAATCCAGAGTAAAAATACAATGTTTTTGGCTGACCCTGGAATATTACAATCTACTCTGCTTAGAAATTCGAATTTAGGGACGCCTGGGTGGCTCAGTTGGTTAAGCCGCTGCCTTCAGCTCAAGTCATGATCCCAGGG
Source organism: Mellivora capensis (assembly GCA_004024625.1). Classification (NCBI taxonomy): domain Eukaryota; kingdom Metazoa; phylum Chordata; class Mammalia; order Carnivora; family Mustelidae; genus Mellivora; species Mellivora capensis. The sequence goes on from PISX010000571.1 coordinate 233,817, forward strand.
TCCTGGGATCGAGCCCCACATCAGGCTGTCTGCACCGCGGGGAGCCTGCTTCCTCCTCTCTCTCCCTGCCTGCCTTTCTTATCTACTTGTGATCTCTGTCTGTCAAATAAATAAAAATCTTTAAAAAAAAAAAAAATTCGAATTTCCCATCTTTGCTGATGATAACGTCGGATGCGCAAGCACGGATAAGAGAAATAAGCAATCATAAACCAATAATTCCGTGATTGATTGGCCTTTCCCGTCCATATATCAAGTTGCTATTGATCTTTCAAGTCAGGGCCTGATTGATTGTTGTCTTGAAGAGGAATTCTCTTATTTACAAGCACCGATATAGTGAACTTTGATGGTTAAAAGAACAAAAGCGTGAGACATTTTCCGGGATTCTTGTTCCATGGAGGCTTATCAAAGCCCAATCCCATGTGAAAAGAGAACATTTCTATTAGGAACTCTCTCAGGGCGGACGGTGTCCAGCAGCTTGCTCCAAATGCCGTCACGTAGATTTGAATGGGAGCTATTGAGAAGACAAGGCAACTTTCAAGTCACAGCTAAAGGGATGGTTCCTTAGTGATACGCCTGAAAGTAATAGAACATTGTACATCATTATGCTTAAATAATAAAAGAAAAGAGAGAGAGCGCGCGATGGTGCCTTAGGAGGAATAAGCAAGCTTGGTCAGCCTTCAGCCTTAGGAGAAGGAACAGGCTCCAAAGCTGGAGGGCTGAAGCCTCAGAAACCCAGCATGACACAAACACGGATTCTTGACTTCCTTTCATTGTACATTTAAAGTTGGGGGAAAGGTGGGAGGGAGAGGCCACCGGGGCCAAAGTGCAGATCCAGGCCATAAAGATCCTGTATTCTCCCCACCCCAGAGCACTGGTTCATAAACTGTAGAGGGTTCATAAACCCTTTGAGAATCTGATGAAAGTTCTGGACCTCATCCCAGGGACAAGACATACAGACACGTGCACACAAAATTTTACACCAATTTTAAGGAGTTCAGAGATCCCTTCATGTCCATCCATGGACAGGCCAGGGGTTCACAGACTCCACTTTAAGAATCTGTGCCCTAGAGGGTGGTGCTTTCCTTTTGCTGGAACAGCCTAGGATTCACTGAGCCTAGAAATTGAATTCTCATCCCAAGACAGGATGGTCATTCCAGGTCATGTCTGTGCTACTCCAGGGGAGCCATGGAAGAGCTTATACAAATAGGAACCAGCAGGGAGGAGAGAAATTAAAATGTAGCAATCATGGAGTAGGGGTATTTAATCTCTTTTAAGGCTTATGATAGGCGCCTGCTGGCTTTCCCCCAGATATCCCCTGACACCTACTGACAGGGTATTTGCAGCACCACACAGGGACTCAGGGCCCTGTGACAGGAGGAGCACTGAGGAGGTCCATGATAGTCTTGAAACCATAAACAGCAATGGGAAACCACTGGAGGCAGAGTCAAGCTGCGCGACATGCCCGTGGTTTGTGGCCATACTGCTTTTTGTTTATAGAATTTGCTGTTCTTTTTATGGCAGGTTTGGTAGGGTTGGTTTGTTTTTTTTTTTCCTTGTTGATGGAGATTAGCAGCATAAATCCTTTTATGGCAGTGTGAAATCCCCCATAAACACTTTTGATTGTTGCTGATGGTGAGCACTGTGTCTATTTCAAGTTCACTCAATGTTCTGCTCATCTAGGCCAGTAGCTTCTCCAACCAGATAAGGGAGTCCAAGTAGCCAACCTTTACTTTCAAGATTCCTTCATTTGGGGCGTTCAAGGAGGTGGAACACGGTTGGTGTTGAGGGAAGCGGATGTCTAATCAAACCTAGAAATATTTATGATGGAGCAAACCACACGGTGCACTATTTTTGAGGGAAAGCTTCTGTAAAGACTGCCTGACAATAGCCAAGTGGCTGATGTAAAGGGTTTGTTGGCTTTTTCTAAAAAACAGCTTTTTATATTCTTATCTAAAGCCTCTTCAGTTAACAAGGTCGTGTAATTAACCCCTGAACTATACCATACACAACGTGTATAGAGTTAAGGAGTGAGGAGCCTGGACAGTTCTGATCTCTCCCCATGGTAGGCGTGTCTCCCCACCTTGGAGGTAGAACTACTTCTGCATTGAGGATTTCAGGTCTCCCAGGAGCGTCTCAGCATTTTTCTAGTCTTTCTAAACATCTGGGCAGGAGAAGTCAAACTTTATTGAGAACGTTGATCCCAGGAATTCAGTCCTCTCTGCCATCCCAAAACTAAAACCCAAGAATCAGCAACTTAATAAAAATGCAGTAAATTAGCACTTCTAGACAAGAGCAGAGTTCATTCAGAGCTGGGGTCTGCCTGGCTGAGCCAGTACTCTCTCCATTTTAATAGTTTAATAAAAATTAGCATAATTAACGAACATCTGTATGATCCAGAGTGGTGCAATTTGGCACTTGGAAACGAGGGCTTAAACATGATTGCTGTGAGTTTAATGTTGTTTTAATTCTTTTTGGCACTGTGCAGTGAAATAAACGTTTGGTGGTGATAGTTCTCGGCCGGATCTCATTTGCATTTTTCTCCCTTTGATTATGAGCAATTGTGGACTCCCCAGCAATTCATCAAAGTAGAAATTATTTTAAAATACCTCGTGGTGTTCAGACTGGGCTGGAGCAATGCATGGGAGGTGGTAGTGGAAGAGAAGGCTAGAAAATTTCCATTCATGCTTTAAACATCTCAGCCCTGCAGCCCTTTTTGGGTATCCAGCCAAGGGATGAAATCTGGAAAAGCCAGTCAGATCCCAAGACCTGTAGGTGCTTTGATTAAGCTCCCAGGCTCCCACAGCAGGGTGCTTACCGTCTCTGAGACTGTGCCATCCTCCTTACTCTCTGCTTGCTCTTTTGTTTTGAAGGGCAGAGAGTTGATTTCCCTCATTTCGGTTCTCAGCACCGTGGTGAGGCTTCTCCATCTGCGGTCGGCAGGGTCAGTGTTCCCCTCGAGCAAGAGCACACGGACCGGGAGCCTGGGCCTTGCAGGTGTCCTGCCGAGCCTCATCTGCTCCCCGTTCGCACCCCTCTCGGGCTGCCAGAGAGCACCTTCCCAAGCCTTGGTCCCTACTCCCGGCGTTGTGGCTTAAGGCGGATTTTAAGGGAGCATGAGCCAAAGTCAGGAGTCTTGAACGCTCCCTAGGGAGGTCCCACCGGAGCCCCACAGGTGCTGAAGACGACACCATTTGGCAGGGGGAAGACCGCCCTTCACATACGGTTCAGCAAGCTGACTTTGATCAGAAGACTATCATGCAACACCACGTCCACCTTCCCGCCCATGAGGTAGCAGAAGAGCTAAAGCTAGGGTTTTTATGAGTAACAGTGCGAGAGGGAGAGAGAGTACGTGTGTCTCCCTCACCCCAAGGCTTTGTGGAAATGGCGTTCCAGCAACATGCTAAACGAAAGGCAACACTGTGAGAAAACTTGAGGCAGAAACTGCCCTAACTTCAGTGTTGGGAAATGGGCAGTAACATAACTCATATGGAGAGGAGCTTCAGACACCCCGACAGCCAGGGGCTCTGGGTAATTTGACAGGAGCTCTGGGTACTTTCCCACATGGCAGCTCCGACTGTAGGGAGAAGTTGGCCTGGGAGAGAGTGGGGGCATGAGAAGGTGTAGGGAGACGGGGGCTGGGTGGTAGGCACATGCAGTTATTTAAGACTGGTTCTTCGAAGGTAATTCCCTGTTCTCTTTAGGATCAGCTCAGCCTCACTTGGCATAGCATTTGAGACTCTCTGCATGGTATTTGGGGAGCCATCTGGGGACACTGTCTCCAAAGGCAGCTGCTCTCTTCCTGCCACAACGAGTTCCATCACCAGGGGAGTATCTTGGAGTTAGCTGAAACTAAGTCTGCTCAACTAAAAGAATAAATCTCACTGCTCCCTTCATTTCTTCATAACCTCATTTAGCAAGTATTTTTTGGCCCCTCTCTGTGCCAGCTACCATGCTGAGTGCTGGAAGTAGAACAGCAAACAAGACCAACGAAGTCCCAGCCCAGCTCTCGCAGGACTTTCCACCTAGTGACTGGCAGTGAGACAAAGACAGCAGATACGCAGCAGCACGATGAACTCACTTCCAGGAAAGCACAGGGCACAGTACACAGTACGTAGCTGCAGCCCCCACACAGAGAGTGGCAGAAAAGCTTCTAGAGACTCTAGAGAAACCCAGGAATTAAGATCTGAAGGTTGCTTAGGAGTGAGCCCCTGAAAGGGAGAACGGAAATAGAAGCCAAACAGGCAGAGGAAAGGCTCCAAGGTAAGAGAGCCTGTGGCCCAGGGGAGTAGCAGAGACAAATTCTGTTTTGCTAAGGGTCCACTAGATTTAGGGGGTAAATGACAATGCTGAACAGTGAACAGGACCAGCTCATGCATAGCCTTGTCCACCTTATTAAGACATTGACTAGAGGCAGCGGGAAGGTTTCAAGCAGAGAAGTTATTTTTTTTAAGATTCTTATTTATTTATTTGGCAGACAGAGATCACAAGTAGGCAGAGAGGCAAGCAGAGAGAGAGGAGGAAGCAGGCTCCCTGCTGAGCAGAGAGCCTGACTCGGGGCTAGATCCCAGGACTCTGGGATCATGACCTGAGCCGAAGGCAGAGGCTTTAACCCACTGAGCCACCCAGGCATCCCAGAGAAGTGATTTTATCAGTGTGCATTAAAATGATTCTGGCTTCAGAGAAAGACTAGATTGGAGGGGAACAAGAATGGAGATACAGAAATGAGCTTGGAGGGTCTTCCTGTAGTCTTCATGAAAAACAACAGTGACATGATTAGGATATTGGGAATAGAGACAAGTGGACGGATTCCAGTAATGCTCTGAAAAGAGAATCAACAGAACTCAAGAACTAACCAGAAGAGGAAGGTGCAAGTGGAAATGACTTTGAGTGTCTGGCTTGATTAACTGAGTGCATAGTGCTACCATCCACTGAGATAAAGTGCCCAGGAGGTACAGCTGGTTGGGAGGAGGCTGGATGATGGCTTAAATTTAGGATATACTGAGTTTGAGCAGCTTGGCGGACATGCACTTGGGTATCGGAATCCAACACATCGATCTCTGCTGGAGCTGTAGTTGTAAGTCCTTTACATGGTGGCTAGAGCACCGAGGTCTATCAGATTGCTCAAGGAAAGTGCATCAAGTCAGAAGAGGGCCAGGGCAGAATGCTGGAAACAACCACATGGAAAGGAAGGATAGGAAAGATGAGCTTGCAAAGGAGAAGGAAAAGCAACTAAAGAGGTAAGAGGGAAGCCCGGAGCGTATCATTATAGAAACTAAGAAAAGAAAATGCCTCAAGAAGGCTCCGTAGTGCCAGCACTGTTGAGAGATCAAGTAAGTTAAGAACCAAGAAATACCATAGAATTAGAGCAATCAGAGGCTATAGGAGACCATGGAGAAAACAGTTTAAGTGGAGTGATAGGAGCAGATGCCTGAGTAGTGTGGCTTGAAAATGGAATAGAAAGCAAGAGGCTGCGGTGGAAAGTGAAGTAAACTCTTTCAGTAATTTTGACTGTGAATTAGCATAGGTGAGTAGAAATGGGAAGTAGGTGTGGGGTGGGGACTATTTAATCATTGTTTCCAAGACTAAAGAAACTGGAACACATTTCATGCTGATGGAAGAAACTATTTACATTAGAGACATTTACATTACATCAGACTCCACAGAACCTCTCCTCTAAGAAATAAAGTGGGGGACACTGGGTGGCTCAGTGGGTTAAGCTTCTGCCTTCCATGATCCCAAGGTCCTGGGATCAAGCCCTGCATCATCGGGCTCTCTGCTCAGCAGGAAGCCTGTTTCCCCCTCTCTCTCTGCTTGCCTCTCTGCCTACTTGTGATCTCTCTCTAGGTCAAATAAATAAATAAAATATTTAAAAAGAAAGAAAGAAAGTGGAAGTATTACAGGGCATGTAACCAGGGATAGTCTTCAACCATGGCTGTGGGACCTTACTCTCTCCTGGCTTTAACTTCCTTTTCTGGAATAGTAGTGATGATATCATCTCTCCCCTGTGTTGTGGGAATAGAAATGTCTGATGTGTAGTGGGTGCTCTAAACATCAGATTCTCCCCAGAAGAGGTGGTAGGTTGACATGAGTAATGACAGGCAGGACACGGGCGCCCACATGATGCTCTTACGTATACAAGATGAGAGAGAGTTTTAAAGAAGGAGGGATGCCTCCTGCACTTTAATGGGAAGGAGGGATGATTGTCAATACAAGTACGTTCGTTCTTCTTTTGGTGGCTGACGGTTAACACTTCCGATGGCTTCTCTTTTCTTTTTGAAGGTGAAAAGAGGTCATCTGCTGGAAGGGTCGGGAGGCAGAGCTGGAGGAGGGGAGATAGGCTATCCAAAGGAAAAGAAGGATAACCAGTTGACCTGGAATTTAATTGTCACCAACCTGGCTTTCTTTCTTTTTTCTTTTTTTTTTTCTAGTAAAATTCAATAGCCAAGTATGTAAAAAGACAGCTTCATGGTACCCCAAATGCAGTTGAACTAGAATATGTGATATTCCCCCTATACTCCTAAATTTTACTTCCTTCAAAAGAATGAAAATATTTTTTAGTGCTTTCAGAAGCAGTCCCACAGTGTTTAACATCTGCTGGGCTTTTGAAAAGCTCTTCTGCCTTCAAGGCCCCCCACTCCCAAACCTGTGATCGCCCCTTCTTTTACACCCTATCGTTCCCTTTCTATTTGCCCCCTCTCTGGGGCTCCTATGTTCTGCCTGTCGTTACTGATGTGCCTGTCAACTTCCCACCTCTTCTGAGGGGAGAATCTGATGTTTAGAGCACCTACTACACATCAGACATTTCTATTCCCACAACACAGGGGAGAGATGATATTATCCCTCCTCTTCCAGAGAAGGAAGCTAAAGCCAGGAGAGCAGAAGGTCACACAACTATTTAATGACCAAGTGGGGATTGGATCCCAGTCTGTCTGACTCCAAAGCCCATTACTCTATGCTATAAGCTCCTTGGGAGCAAGCAACGCTCTGATTCATCATTATACATCTCATGGGAACTCAAACAGCACTTTGCACATAGACAATGCTTGGTAAATATTATTGATCTGAACTATGACCTGACTCCCTGAATATCTTTAGTGCAGTGGCATTTAGGATGTGCCCAACTTTCTCAGAAGAAGCCCTTCCACTCTGCTTGATAAAAGACGTGCTCTTCGGGTTCAACAATGGCATCAAATGTACTAAATGCTCAATGTAGACAGGCAGACGGAAACATGAAGGTAGAGTTTGCTTTCTTCCTCCAGGAGATTTTTTTTTTAATTTAATAATCCCATCAGGAGTGTTAACAAGTCCTACGGTCGTGGACAAAGAAACCACCCAATATAATCTCCCACGCAGTCACTGTCAGAGATTAACGGAAATATGACTGCATTCCAACTGAAACCACCCTCTCTTCATTTTCCAGGAGTATAACGTGTATGGCTGGTGGGTAGGAGAGCTGAACAGCCTCGTCGGTATTGTTCCAAAGGAGTATCTCACCACTGCCTTTGAAATGGAAGAAATATGAAGCCCAGGTATCAAAACGATGGCCAGTAAATCCATTGGCCATGCCTCCATCTCCCTGTGAGGGATAAGAGAAGCCAGTGGAGTGGCTTTTCCTTACTTCCACAAGCGACGCCAATGATTTACCATTGAAAGAAGGTGAAGCTGGAGTTGTTTTTCCTAAACGGGGGAACTGTGTCAGTTAGGATTAGATTCAACAACATGTGAAAGAAAACTCAAAATAAAAATAATTTAATTAACATAGAAATTTATTTTTCTCCTCTGAAAAAATCTGGAGATAAATGATCCAAGGCAACCAGGTTCCAGATATCTTCTCTTTTTGCTGCACTGTATGGGGGCAACATTCCAAAGCTTACCCTTATGGCCCTAGATCGAGGCTCCAGCTCCAGCGATCATGTCTCTACCCTACCCAGCAGGAAAGATAAAATGAAAGGAGAAGGGCACACCCACTTGTTTTAAGAACATTTCTTACATTCCATTGGCCAGAACTTGAGACAGACAGACTTATTCTAGGTGGAACCTGTGTCCAGCTTAAAAGTGGAGGGGGGAGAGGGTTCACTAATAAGTAAAAAAGGGGAAAATGAGTATTCAGGGATAACTAGGAATTTTTGTCACAAGGATGGGTCTGGCTTTCTTTATCCTCAGTTCTCAAATCCAGAGCACCATTTCCCCCAAATGCCCATGTATTACGGGAATAGGGTTGGCCAAGACTAGGAATCCAGTATAAGGATTCCTATAGAACATAATCAAATTTACCTTCAGGTAATAAAGAATATGGCTTGTTTTTTACGAGAAAGAACCACATCAGAGAACAGTGGAGGGAGTGCCTGCTTTGGACGGGGTAGCTTTGGTGCCAAGTGGGTTTTGTTTAGAATTAGGGTGGTGATGGAGGGCACCCAAGGCTGGCATGATGTCTTGAGCTCCTTCTTCTTGCCTGAAATGGGAGCAGCCTTTACTGCTGGGGGTGAAGGATGACTTGCGTGATGGTGACACAAACTATTCTTAGAATCTTCCAGACCAGGGCCCGCTCTAGTGTCAGCAGCAGCTGAGTGGATTCATTTAGGAGGATACATAAGTATAGATCTTACTCTGCAGTGCCCTTGTACAACCGTAAAGCATCAGCTTGGGCCTGTCACTCAAGGTTTGACTTTATGACTTTCCTAGTAAGGATTCTATTTCCTGGCCATGAACACAGAAGCAATGGAATTTTTCTGTCAAATCTAAATACATTCACTCTACTTCACTTTGTCATTGGTTTATTGACACAGCTGTTTATCTCCTCATTCTCTTTGACCCAACAATTCTACAGCTAGGAATTAATCCTATAGCTACACTTGCACACATGCAAAAGGATTACACAGAGGGGCCTGGCTGGCTCAGTCAGTGGAGCATGTGACTCCTGATCTCGGGGTTGTGAGTTTGAGCCCCATGTCAGATGTAGAGATTAATCAAAAATAAAAGCTTGGGGTGCCTGGGTAGCTCAGTGGGTTAAAGCCTCTGCCTTCAGTTCAGGTCATGATCCCAGGGTCCTAGGATCGAGCCCCACATGGGGCTCTCTGCTTAGCAGGGAGCCTGGTTCCCTTCCTCTCTCTGCCTGCCTCCCTGCCTACTTGTGTCTCTGTCTGTCAAATAAATAAATAAAATCTTTTAAAAAAATAAATAGGGCACCTGGGTGGCTCAGTGGGTTAGGGCCTCTGCCTTCAGCTCTGGTCATGATCCCAGGGTCCTGGGATAGAGCCCCGCATCAGGCTCTCTGCTCAGCGGGGAGCCTGCTCCCCCATCCATCTCTGCCTGCCTCTCTGCCTACCTGTGATCTCTGTCAAATAAATAAAATCTTTAAAGAATAATAATAATAAATAAATAATACAATAAAGTCTTAAAAAAATATATATATACACACAAGGTTACTTGTCTGTAATAGCAAACCACTAGAAAGAGACCTGGCCAAGTAACTGTAATACATTCATGGAATTAAATACTAAGCAACAATAAAAAAGAAAAGGAAGATCTTGGCACAATTATTGGTAAGGAAAAAAAAAAAAAAAGGCAGCAAAGAAAGGCCTAATGTGTTCCATTTGTGTGAGAGGGGAGTCTCCAAGGGCACCTGGCTGGCTCAGTCCGTACAGCATGCAACTCTGGATCTCAGGGTCATGCGTTCAAGTCCCATGTTGGGTGTAGAGCTTACTGGGAAAAAAAGGTGGGTGGGAGTCTTCAGTTGTTTCTGTGTGTAGAAGATCTATCTGGAAGGAAGAGACATTAGCACTTGTTGCCTCCAAGGACAAAGTACACGACTGGGAGGATAGGACAGAGACACTCTTTACTTCGTGCCCTTTTTTTTTTTTTTTTAAGATTTTATTTATTTATTTGACAGAGAGAGATCACAAGTACGCAGAGAGGCAGGCAGAGAGAGAGGAGGAAGCAGGCTCCCTGCTGAGCAGAGAGCCCGATGCGGGACTCGGTCCCAGGACTCTGAGATCACGACCCGAGCCAAAGGCAGCGGCCTAACCCACTGAGCCACCCAGGCGCCCCTTCGTGCCCTTGTATACCATCTTTGTTTTGAATCATAAAAGCAAATTTATGTATTTTTCCTCCTTTAGGACACATATCCTTTTCTCTGGCCTGCCTTTATGAAGCAAACAATCATCAGGAGCTTCTATTCCCTACCCCAGCCACCCCACCAACACCACAGACTCTTCTCTTTACTGAAGAGACCCAAGCCTCTGACACCTTGTGTAACTGAAAACTGCCAGTGAGACGAGTGGGAAAAGGCACAGTCAGCAGATCTGTTAATACACCCGCCTTGTCATAGCTCATGCCACCTTTTTTTTTTTTTCATCCCGCCTTTAAACATGTCCACACATCCACTTCCGCCTTCTCCCCAGGCTTGTCACAGAGAAGGTGAGAGCGGAGGAAAACTTCAGAGGAGGAAGTTGCTAGTTGTTTTGTCTGATTAGGAAAACATAAATAAACTTCATACTTGGTTCCTAACAGTGTGTGATAGTGTCACATTTCTTTTTGCAGTGGTCTCAAAAAGGCCGGTTCTGGCCCTTCCTGCCACCTCCAGCAAAGTAGAAAAGGATAGCCAAAGAGAAAACAAAGACCCAGACAGAAGAGGGGACTTGCGGTTATCTTCCAGAGCAGAATCATCTCTGGACCCTGAGCCTGCCTGCTTTTTTTGGCTTCTCAGACTTCTTTTGGCTGCCTACTTGGTGGTTTTTCCTTATGTGCTGAATCTCTGAAATGAGACAGGGCTAGGAGCAAGTTCTTGGAGTCAGCACATTGGAGAGTTCCGTCCTGGCCCTCCGCTCACAACCGCACTGTGTCTTGCATCACAAGTCCCAGGCAAAGGCCAAGAAAGTGCTTTGGGGAGGGGTTCTGTATGCACAGCCCTGTTCCTCTTCCTGCGGTCTCACGTTATCTGTGGCTAAAAGAGGCAGCAAAACATAGTGGTTAAGAACATAAATTCTGGAAGCAGACAGCCTGAGAATAAATCCCAGTTCCCCCATTTACTAGGGGAGCAAATCACTTGACATTTTACATATGCCTCAATTTCCTCACCTTAGACAGGGTGTAGTCCACTTCACTGGGTCATTAGGAAGATTAAAGAGTCAACACGTGTAACATACTTGGAACAATGCCTGGCGCATAGTAACTGCTCAGTAAGGGTCAGCTATTATTATGGCCAGACTCGGCATGTGAGAAATTTTGAAAAATGGGCAACCAAGCTGCTATAGAAATGTTCTCTCCGGAACTGCCTACTTAGAGTAGCCCTGGATCGGCAGCGGCCTTCCTCAGCTCTGTAACAGCCATCTTCTAACCCTGCAGTAAGACACCCATTTAATTCACCAAAAGAGAAAAACTAGAGACCAAACGAGGATGTCTCAGTACGTTCAAGCTTCTCAAAAGATTTTATGCCAGCCCTTCATTTCCAGATTTTCCGACCCAGGAGCACCAAAAAAAAAAAAAAAAAAAAAGGAAGCTTTTTGTATATGTGATGGATAAGGAGGTAAGAAAAGGGGACAAGTGAGGTGGGGGAGGGAAAAAAAGGTAAAAGGCAATACAGAGTTGGTAATGCGCCCTCCCTTTACACAGGGTGCTAAAGGAGACTGAACCACTAGGTGGCAGCACATGAGCAGACGAACCAAAAACAACCAATTGCCTCTCCTTATAGGAGCCTTTGCACCAATCCCGACCTACAGGTAAGCACAATGGGCATTGTTCTAATATGGTTAATAAAGGAAGCAAACAGAAACCCCCAACCTCTTCCCATCTCCCCCCCACCCCGTGCCCCAGAGTGGCCCCTCCCTTAAAGAACCCCTAGGGACCCAAGGCTGGAAAGGCTGATGGCTAAGAGGGGAGAACAGTATTGTCCCACTGCTCTGAGTCTGAGAGACATGCAAAAAGGGGACACCAGAAGAGGAAGAGTAGGTATCCAGGCCTGGTCAAAAGGGGGATGAAAAAGGAGCAAGGTCAAGGTAACTTCTCCAGTCCGCACAGTTCAGGTACTGCTCAGTATCATGGTCATTGGCTTCCAGCGTTTAAAACAAAATCCCCTTAGTGCAATAGTCCCTTCTAAACCTACAGGCCTGCGTACCCATACCACCCACCCATGCGTACCCACCCATACTCTGGTACCCATACCACTCGCCATTCTGTGGAGGCCTCCAGCACCCCCATCAGCTGCAGGGTAGCCACCACTCAGACCTCTGACCCTGCTAGTTGGAAAACCCGGCAGGAAGAGAAACCAGATTGGCCCTAAAAGATATAAACAAACGGACTCATCCCACGGTCCACCACCATGGGTAATCTTTGACCTTGTTACTGGCAGAAAAAGATAAGAGCAAGTCTGATGGGTTGATAAGACTATCTCCAGGCTGAAGGACATTCTCTGTGGAGAACATTCTATGGGAGAGTTTTTGGAGGCACTGGGTTCCTACAGCCACTCTGAAGTGAAGCAGCAAAACTGCTCCCCACTCCGTTCAGCAGCCACTATCTTAACCAATAGCTTCAGAAAGCGACTGGCTAATCAGATCACCACTTCTCTGTTTGACCCCACTAACCAAATCCCCACCTTAGTGCCTACGACTAACTGGATAGCCGGGGCATGAGACCACGTTAACTGACCACAGTGTTAACCAACCACAGCATCTGTAGGATGGCTTCTTAATAGCCACTGATTGCTCTGGCATCTGAAATAGGAGAGGGAGGCTTTTTTCCTTCCCTAATTTTACGTAAAGGAAGGAGAATAAGAAAGGTGAGATCCTAAATTTAAGAAGCAAATGTACAGAGCGCCTGGGAGGCTCAGTCAGTTAAGCATCTGACCCTTGGTTTCGGCTCAGGTCCCAATCTCAGGGTCACGAGCTCTGCACTCAGCAGGGAGTCTGCTTAAGATTCTCCCTCTCCCTCGGCCCCTCCCTTCTGCTCCTCTGCCTCTGCCTCCCTGCGCATGCTCTCTCTCTAAAATAAATAAATAAAATCTTAAAAAGAGGAAGCCCCAGCAGCAAAGTAGAAGGGTGCCTGGCCGGCTCGGTGGGTGAAACATGTGACCCTTGATCTCACAGTTGTGGGTTTAAAACTCACATTAGGTGTAGAGATGACTAAAAAAAATAAAATCAACCAAAAAAGCAGCAAATGTGTATCTGCCTTTTACAGATAAATAAGTAATAATTTACCGAGCACTCGCAGACGTCCAATGGATGATCTGACCTGGGGTGGGCATGGTTGGGCCTGCGTTGTCCACGCTGGTATCTGAGAATACTAGATGCTCTGAAAGCGGTCCTTCAGCTCCATCTCATTAAAAATACTGTTTTCCCAGTGTGGCTTCTCTCATCCGTACAGCAGAAGAGCACAGACGTTGCTTTGCAACCACCTCGATACTAAATTTCCCCACTGTTGTATCTCTGAGAACTCCATACTTAATTCAAAACCAACTGCTCCTTTTCCTCTGGCAAATAAAAATGGGAAAGAGAAGGGAATTCCTATTGCTTCTCCTTCTTGAGACCCAGACAGTTTGATTCCATCTGAAGTGAGAGCAATGCCCACAGGTGGAACCGACAGATGCCCGCACTCCCGCTGGAGACAGAGACCTCGTGAGGAACTGCCTAGATTTCAGAGTTCTCATTCCCTTCTCTTTTCAGCCCTTCAATTTGCCCAGTTGCACCACCTCATTGGTCTCGGGGTCTTTGAGAATGGCAGAGCTGAGGACCTGAAAGGGGTTGCCTTGGACAAAAATCACAGGAAGTCTGCCGGGGAAGAGCGAATGCAGTGAGGGACTCTGGAAATTCTCAGTCCACTGCTTTGCGTCTTGAATCACTGGAGTTGTGCCGCCGTTAGACTCCTCCGGTGACACATTTTCAAATTCTGCATTCCATGCCAGGCACTTGCGTCACAGCAAAGCAGCGGTGTCCACGCCAAGGGGGATTCACCCCTGCCTTTAAAAACTGGTCAGATGAGTATAGAGTTGAAGAGAAGCAAGAAAGAAAAGAAATAAGCCAAAGTAGGATTTTTTTGCGGTGGGTTTTTGGTTTGGGTTTTTTGTTGTTTTTGTTTTTTCATCTTCAGAACTAAACTCTCAGATGGGAGGGACAGAGGTGCTTTCATCTTTAGCCATCAAGAAGCCCTCCCCCCAGGTCTCCCCGCCAACCACCCCAGAGGAAGGATAAATCTTATGTGGCATTGACTTGCTAATTCCCAAACACCAGCGAAATCTGTGGCGCTGCCTTTAGGAAAAGCAGCCTACACAGAGGATTATCCCCGCTACACAGCCCAGTGGTTCAGACTCATTTTCTAGTTTGTAGATTACCTAGTCCCTTGCTCCTCCCCCTTCCCTCCTGCCCCGCTATTGCCTTCGATGTAGAATTTACCAGAGATTGGGTAGGGAGTTTCAAACTCTCAACAAAAAAGAAATTTTCTTCAAAGGATTCAAATTGTTCTATTTCCCTATGCAAAACTAAGTGTTCAGAAAATATGGCTGTTTTGCTGGGGGGTTTTTTGTTGTTATTATTAGTAGGAACCGATGACCATTCTTTTGCAACTCGTTAGGATTCAATTAATGATACACTTTAAGACTCAGCCCATTTTGTACAAAGTCTTTTATAAATGTAATGCCTCCCCCCACCAAAAAAAAAAAAAAACCAACTATGGTATTAGAGGAAACTGAAGTAGAATGAGTAGGGTGACCATATCATTTATTTTCCAGAGATGCTTTTGAGACTGAAAGGGAGAGTTATTGGTAATTGATGCCCAAGACCGCAGGTGTAAACCAGGATCAGGGGTCACCCTAGAAATCAGGCAAAATGAGCTGTCCAGTCACGTGGGGAGTGGGCGGTAGAGAGACTACTGGGCTCTCCGGGTTACAACGTTGGGCAACATGCCTCCTAATGAAGTCCTCCCCTGCCAGCCTGGCTCTTAGGCAAGGCCTGCCAACGAGGCTTTCTTTCCCTGATGCCCAGGCTGCTCTGAGAGGCCCGGTATCATTGGCATCAAGCGGCTGCTGGGGCTGGCCGGCTGTCAGCCGCCGTGTGTGTGTTCAGTTCCCTCGTGGGGCCCCATCACAGCCTGCCACCCCTCCATCTGGCAGGGGGCCACGGAGGGAAGCTCGCTTGCAGCACGGGGCGACAGTATGCCACTTCCTTGCCTCCTGTGACAGGAGTGAGTTCCAAGAGGCTTCTAGTGCTGGTCCTCAAAGAGGGCATCTGGTTCTACCGCAGACGCTCTTAACCCGATGGTGAGCAGCTGGCCCTCTCTTGTCCCCATCATCAGATCACGGAACAAAAACAGGCTACAAACACTCCCCTTTCACCAACGGTCAGCCAGCCTGACATCACTCTGCCATGAAGCCCCCAGGCGGCACCTGCTCCCACCTACACGTACTGGACACCTCCCACGGGGTCGGGCGGTGGGGCTGACTGCAGGCCTCCTCGGCCTGTCACTGGCACAGCCCACCTTGGGGCAAGTGCCTGGCATCTGGAGACTGTAGATCATTTCTTCCACATCTTGAAGGCAGTGCAGGGTAAGGTGAGAGGGGGCAGCAGTGGGGGTGGTGCAGAACTTGGAGCTTATTACATCACCTGTTAGTGCCAACTTCCTCAACCTGGCACTCCTGGGGCCTGGCATTTGGGGCCAGATAACTATGTTGTTGGGGACATCGCAGGATGTTCAGCAGCACCCCTGTTCTCTACCTACTTCATGCCAGTAGTACCCACCCCACCCCACCCCTGCCCTGTGCTGACCACCAAAGCTGTCTCCAGGAATTGCCAAGTGTCCCCTGGGAACAAAGTCACCCCTGTCTCTGGGAGTCATTTGTGTGCTTAGGACCAAGCATGGAGAAACTGCCCTACCTTCTAGAAGTTTGTGCTTTTAGCCACTGGATTATAGCACTGGAGAGAGGCGTACTGCTGGGTTGGGAAGACCCAGAGTAGAAATGCCACAGATTCCTCAGGGTTTAACACCTGCAAACCACAGCCCAGGCGCCCACAAGCCCCTGCAGAGATTTGAGGGCCTGCACAGGCGCAGATTTGCACTACAAAAATGGTATTTTTGGTATTTTCGAATGAATAAGCGGGAATTGCCAGGATAGAGAGCTGCAGGCCACCGAGTCCCTCACATCTAGAGCTCTGTGGTTGCACTCCTTGTTTCCCTTTTCCGTGGCAGAAATCTAAAAGGGGAGCCCTGAAACTCTTGATCAGGGCCTAGTGAAATGCCCTGTTCTGCTTCAGAGCAGGAGACCAGGGGTGTCGACCATGGAAAGGGCAGCAGCTGCTCCCGGGAGTTCTGGTTCCCCACACCCCGCACTGGGGCGGGCTGGTGTGGGGCTGACTGCAGCCCTCAGGCAGAAGTGGAGAGGCTCAGGACAGATGTCACCTCTCAGTGGCTGCGGCCATTAACCTTCCTGCTCCTCCACGTTAGTTTTGAAGGGGAAGTTTCCTTATACAAAGTAACTCCTAGGAGCTTTATCAAGAACCAAAAAAGTAAAACCCAGCCAAAACCCACTGCCTTCTCGGAAGGCCAAGAGAGGACGAGGGGTCCATTGCCTTTGTTGGTTTTGCCTGCACAGGCCAGACAGCAAGGCCATTGGTGGCCCTGGTGCCAGCCAGAGCCCTGACAATGCTGCCTCCCATGGGCCCCGAATCCGAGGCACCTGGAAGGGTTATTAGCAGGATTGGAACTCATCCCTCTGCTGGGACTAGATCATAATTACAGTAATTTTCTAACAGAGCTGGGCAGTAGGACTGTTTAATCAGCAGCTGACTCCCTGGTGCTCCCAGCCCTCATCACTCAAGGAGAGGAGTGGGCTGGCTCTTAAAGAGACAGTGCCCGCCTTCCAGCGCTTCGAACAGATGTGCCCTAATTGGTAGAATATATCTAAGTCTCGTAGCTTCTAGCAGGCAGGTTGCATTGCCTCCAACAAACCGCCTCAGGCTCTCACTATTCTGGGCCTTCTGCTCAAGGTACCTGGGTCAAGCTGCTGGTAGGCCTGGCTTCCCACACCAACATAGCCACCCCGGGAAGCACATACCCAGGGCTAGGCACTTATGGAAAGATCTAAACTAGCTGGCCCCTTCGGAATGGATGGTATGAAGGAAGAGGTGCTTGGCTGAAGGTCGGAAGGAGAGACGTACAGCCGCAGATAAGGAATTTTGGCTGGGGGCTTCCCATAATCCAAAGATTGCAGAAGCATCTTATGTTCCTGCCCTTCCATGGGGGGGGGCGGGGAATTAAAAAAAACCCTTAAAGACTTTCAGACAGTTTCTGAATTCTCACACTCTGGCTTTCCCATCTCTCCCTTCGTATTATTCCTGCCCCTTTCCCTGCTGAGTAAGTCCCCCTTCATTTGCCTCCTCCTGTGCTGGTGGAAGTGGACTAGGCCTCCCCCGAATGGAAGGGATGGAAAATCATTCACCTTGCTCATTGACTCGGGAGCATTCTGTCTCCTAAAGATAGTGTGGCCTTTGTGCATAAACTGTCCATGTTTATTGTATCTTGAGATTTGAGGTTCCAGCTTTTAACTCCAGATCTAGCCATTTCTAAGGCGCAACTGGTTCTTGCCAAGAAGTTTTGTCTCTAATAACATGCTAGGACTGGCTCATTCCACCCTGTTGGGAAGTCAAATGCGAATTTGGTCTTTACAGCAGCTCCTGAAGAAGTTCTGTAGAGCTGGGAGTAAATGAGAAGAGGTGAGTTGTTGAGGGGTGGGGGGTGGGGGTGGCGGTGAGGAAATGAGAAAAGGTGAGTTGGGTTGGGGAGGGGGCAAATGAGAAGAGGTGAGTTGTTGGGGGAGAGGAAATGAGAAGAGGTAAGTTGGGAGGGGGGCTCCCGAAGTAGGCTGAGGAAACCCTCAGGAAAGAAGGGATCATGGTAAGGAGTATGGGAAGAGGGATGCTTCTCCACAATTCAAAGAAAGGTTACATTGAGCCAGGTGATGCCCTCTACAGAGCTGAGTCCCTGCAGGCAGAAGGCTGCCGGGAAGCTTGGCTTAGGATCTGTGCCCCGGCGTGACTGAGGAAGTCACCATCCCACCCCACGCCCAGATAGGCTTGGCTTTGGCTGCGTCTCCGCGGGCTGCTCCCACATCAACCTGAAGCTGCCGCTCCAGTCTCTGAGGGAATGTTCCTGTGGCCCCCGTGAGGCAGGCCAGGTGCTGCTCTGTTTCCGTCTCTACCCTCAACCCCACTCCTCATCCTCCTGGCCTGCTGTCCTCCCTACGCCTCGGGTGGGAAGAATAGCCAGCAAGAGCTGAGGCGTGGGAGCAAATTCACGAACTTCAAGTCCAATCAGGTTGTCAAAGAGTCCTGATGGCCTCCCAGACCAAGCTGCGGGAGCGGGGTCTAAGATGTGGCCTGTGAGGCAGGACTGGTCGGAACACGGGACTGCCGAGGAGCTCAGGTTTTTGAGAACTACTCTGAAGATCTACTCGAGTGGACTTCAGTAGTGGGTTTATTCTGGTTTTTTAAAAAAATCTGGGGAGGAAACAAGCAAAAACCTCATCTTACAGAGCTGGGGAAGTGACTTCCATGAATGTGCTCTCCCAGCATCTAAAAACGTGCAGTGGTGCCTGGCCGGCTCAGGCCACAGAGCACGTGACTCTTGATCTTGGGGTTGTAAGATCGAGTTCCATGTCAGGGGTAGAGTTTACTTGAGAAATAAACAAGGACATCCATTTTAAATGAATAAAAACGTGCTTTTTAAAAACTACACTCAGGTCAGCTTAGTTTCCTCAGCTAGAAAAGAAGTCTACTACTTGACTTGGCCTCTTCACTGGCCACTGAGGTCAAGTAAAGTGAAGCAAACAGAGGAGACTCATCTTTAAACAAGACCAACCCCCCCTACACACACCCGCTTCTACCAAACCACCTGAGACCCCTGAGCATGGGACCACTTCTCCTGGGTAACAAGAGACGACCAGACTTGGGCCACAGAAGTGTCGGTCTAAATCAGGTACAGAATCCACCTGGAACCTAAAACCTAACATGAAATACTTCTGTGCTACAAAAGCCGACTGCAGCTCAGCCAGCCACTGTCCCCAGGAGCTCCCCATCTTCCCTACAGAAGTCAGCGGCCCTGGCGGCCAGCCCTTCGCACACACAGGGACACAGCAAAACGCGAGAGGCCAATGGCGCCTCCTGGATGGGGAGGAAAATTCAGCTTTGCTCTCTTCCCTGGTAACTTCCAGGCCCGTGTTAGGAAGACTCTTCCCTTCTTAGGGCATCTCCTCCCACGGTGCACACTCTCAGCTGGGCACAGGCCGGTAAGGGGACGGCGTCTGGCCTTAGATTAACTGAGCTGCTGTTGTATGCACTGCTGGTAATGGATCATTAAAAAAGCCAGGAGTCAGAAAAATCGCATCCGTGTCTTCGAATGGCTCCTGCTGTCCCAGCAGCCTACCCTGCTGGCAGGACAGGCTGCTGAGCATCAACTCCAGGAAGAAAAGGAGAGAACAGAAGAAGGCCAACCCAGCTTGCTGTTTTTTGGCTGAGTAGGGAATTGACACAGACCACCTCCGGCTCCTGTCTGGAAGTTTCTGAGATCAGAGAGCTTCAGGCACAGCTGGGTTCACAGCTGCACCATTTGGAGCATTGGACTCATTAATATTCATGAGTCATCCCCACCAATAGGCAGAGCCGATGCCATTAGCTTAGCATCTGTCGGGTTTTGTGAGGGTTGTGGATGGTGGTTGTTGTTGTTGTTGTTTTTCCCCTCCTTTTTAAATGAACTTCTTTTGACATTTTGGATTTGCCTCTGTAGGTTTTCTCTCCTCGCCTTGCTCGACTGCATCATCTAAAGGAGAGGCCCAGGGAAGGCGGGCAGGAAAGAGGGAGGAGCCCCCGCCGGGGCTCCGCATCTGCCTGTTGACAAACTTTATGTCTCTCCCAGCACCTGGCACCTCACCCGGGCTGCAGCAGGTAAATTACACCTAACGAGGCTTGTGCCCGCGCCCGGGAGGGAAAGCCCGATCCCCGCACCGCAGAAGGCGGCGCCTCCTCCGGGGCCGGACCCGGCCGCTCGCCCCACGCGGGAGAGCCGCAGCGCCCGGCCCTTCTTTCCACGCTGATAAACTCATGATTTATGAAAGTAGCTCCTGCCAGCCCTCGGCTACAGCTTGTTAGACACAAATGGCAACAACAGTCTTAAATACTTGGATTTTATTTCAGGCCAAAGCCCCTCGACTCCGATCGCCACACCCTGGCAGCCCCCTCACCCCAGCAGAGGCCGGGAGGGGAAGAGCCCACGGCCTGGGGCGGGGGCGCGAGAGGGGAGCGCAGGGCCGCCGCGGGCGCTCCTCTCCTACCCGCTCTGGCTCTCCGTGGAGAGGAATTATGGCAGCGGGAGGGCAGAATGCTTCATTGTCTGAAGGCGAGTCGTTCCTCATCTCCATCCCCAGAGCCCTCTCTCCAGGCACAAAGAAAGCCCTTGCGCCCCATTGGACTGAACAGACGGCCTCCCCGCCACACAGCAGAGGGCCGCTGTGGGAGCTGAAGCCCTGGGGGCAGGGGGCTGTTACTAAGGGAGAAGAGGAGGATTCAGAAAAAGAAAGGAGCCCATGCCAGCCCTGCAGAAAAGATTGTCACATCTGGGCTTTACAGCCAGAGGAGAAGGTGACAGCCGGGGACAGCCTTTTCTAAAACAAAGCCCCTGAAACTGTTGCCTTTCCTCTGGCTTCCAGGGGTCTCTTCCAGGGCCGGCCGTGAGCGAGGTCGCGGGTCTAGGGGCCCTCACAGCCAGGCTGAGGGCCGCGGAGAGGCGGGAACCCCCAGCCACGGGAGTCACAGCACCGGTGGGTTCAGGTTCAGTGGTATTCAAGAAGGAAAAGCAAAGAGGTGGGAGAACAAACACTCACCACGCTGGCCACGAAAGGAGGGAGGCAAGGGGCCAGCCTCCCAGAAACAAAGTGCTCTAAGGGCCGCAGCAAGAAGCCAGCCAGTGGGAATATGACTACACAACCATTTCCATCGGGTCAGTATTCAACAGGACAGCTTAAAAACGGTCACTTGCAGGTCCCCCTAAACCAGTCAACCTGAGGCAATGCTCCCGCGCCCGTTAATAAACATCTAAAGCAACTCAGCTCCCAGAAGAGTAAATACACCACGTATTTCTGTGCAAAACCAACAGCCCATGGTGGGCCTTATGCCTAACTTAAAACCATCCAGTGTTTAATCCCATGGAGGAAGCCTGAGGAGTCGTGGTGACCGACCTCTGTGCCACCAACCTGAGCAGAGGTGACCGTAAGACACCAAGTGGCCCAGACTCCCCAACACCTACCCTGTGCCCTTTCCCACCCCAGCAAGCCTCCTTGCCAGCATCTTCTCTGCTGCCTCGGAGCAGAACCCAGCGCTCAGACCAGAGCTCATTTTTCTAAAACCGTTTCTAACTGCCCAGGGTCCAAAGGCACAGCACAGTCCCCTCCCAAGGCCCGCCTCACAGGCTGAGGAGCAGAGGCGTCCTCGTCAGGTCTTGCAAAATCACAGCATGATGGCGAGGGGGAGGGAAGGAGAGGGGGGCCCTCCAAGGAAGGAGCTTCAGAGTCAACAACGGGAGCCCACACCTCAAAATGGTCCTTTTCCTCCCTGGGAGGCGGTGAGGGAGAGCTCCTCCTGCCGGATCTTGGAAGAAAGCAGCAACTGGAAAAGAATGGGAAAGGAACAAGGGGCATGAGCAGATAAACAAAAATCAGTGGATAAGCCTTATGAACAAACAAACAGAAGGTGGTATGGCCATGCAGATGGAGTATTATTTGGCCATAAAAAGGAAGTGCTGATAGGCAGGACCGTATGGGTGGACCCTGAAAACACGCTGAGGGAAAGAAGCTCCTCACGAACAACCACACACAGGACTCTGCTTGTGTGAAGTGTCCAGAACAGGCAAATCTGCAGACACAGAAAGTGGATTAGTGGTCACTGGGGTTAGGAGGTGGGGAAAACAGCGTGTCACTGCTGACAGGTACAAGGTTTCTTTTGGGGTGATAAAAATTGGGGTGCTGGGGCACCTGGGTGGCTCAGAGGGTTAAAGCCTCTGTCTTCAGCTCAGGTCAGGATCCCAGGGTCCTGGGATCAAGCCCCACATCAGGCTCTCTGCTCAGCAGGGAGACTACTTCCTTCCCCCTACCCCCTGCCTACTTGTGATCTATGTCTGTCAAATAAATAAATAAATAAATAAAATCTTTAAAAAAAAAAAAAAAAAATTGGGGTGCTAAGAACTACTGAATGATACATTCCAAGGGTGAATTTTATGGTATGTAAATTACATCTCAATAAAGCTGTTACTTTGAAATAGGGAGGAGAGAGGAATAAAGAACAAGCTAAGCCTTCTCTTCTTTCCCCCAGGTTTCAACAGGAGAGCTCGCTACCCACGGATGGGTTAACCCAGACGCACAGGCCCTGCCACACGAGAGGAGAGAACCATGCGCAGGGAGGACGAGGCCTCTTCTGAGAGCCTGTAGCGCTGTGACAGTACTTCCTCTATCAAGCGGACACCTCACTGGCCCAGGTGACAGTAATCCTAGCCCTCAGTGCCTCAAAAAAAAGAGAGTTCTCGTTACCTCTTTGGCTGGTCTCCTTTAGCCAGGTGAGAGGAGCCCTGCCTCTCTTCCTGGACCCAGCCACAGTTGGACATAGCGTAGTGGAGAATGGCGTCAGACACGGTCATGGGGCTTCGGCCCTGGACGCAGGCTTCTATCTCGGGCACCGAGAGCTGGCTTTGTAGGAAGAGGTGTAACTGGCTGTCTGAGAGGAGGACCACACTCTGCAGGACCCTGGGGCAAACACAGTAGGTACAGCATAGGCTCACGCTGAGCAGCTGCTGTCCTCAGCCCCCTCCCCGCCCCCAAGGGCTTCCGGCTTGAGCGAGCACTGAAGGCACGGATGGGGGTGCAGGAAAGGCATCTACCACAAATGTGCCTATCTATTTGAAGGGGCCATCCTGCCCGATACCTTCCCCTCTCCCCTCCCGCACTCAGGAGGCAGGTACCTGCCCACTCCGTCTACTCACTTCTCCAGAAAGTGCTGCAGACCTTGTCGCCGCTTCTCGATGAACTCATCAGAGCTGCCAAAGAAGGCTGACTTCCCAGGAAGTTCAGGTACAGGCCTGTGGATCACATAATGTAACACCCAAGATAAATGTAACATTTAAAGACAGCCATTCTACCCACTAAGCAAGGAAATCCCCTAAAATGAGGCACAAATCGAAACAAATAGGTTTTTAAAAGGGGGGGCAGGGCTACTACTGACCGCGTGCCATGGGTTAGGCACTGTGCTAAATGTTTTACAAACCTTATTTCATTTACTCCTCCCAAAAACCCTATGAAAAACCTATTGATGTCCCCATTTCAGGAGTAAGGAGGTAGAATCAGAGAAGTTAAGTAAATTTCCCAATGTCACACAACTAGTAACCAGCAGAGCTGGTATCTGAACCATGTCTATGACTTCAAAATTCCAACTGCTGCTAAACTACATTGCTTACAAAACCCACTGCCACCATCAGCTCTTGGTTTTTGTTTTGTTTTGTTTTTTTAATTTATTTGAGAGAGTGAGTGAGTGGGAGAGGGCATGAGTGGGGGAATGGGGGAGCCAGGCTGGGCAGTGGGAGAGGGAGAAGCAGGCTCCCCGCTGAGCAGGGAGCCTGATGTGGGGCTCGATCCCAGGACTCTTAGATCATGACCTCAGCTGAAGGCAGACGCTTGACTGATTGAGCCCCCCAGGAGCCCCATCAGCTCTTATTTTGAAAACGGAGAAACTTGTACATGGCAGCATGGAGCACGCGGGATCCTTGTGTGTAAATCAAGACTACCTCCACCAATCCAAGAGGGCCACATACTTAGAATTTTTTTTAAAAGATTTTATATTTGGGGCACCTGGGTGGCTCAGTGGGTTAAGCCTCTGCCTTCGGCTCAGGTCCTGATCCCAGGGTCCTGGGATCGAGCCCCTCATCGAGGTCTATGCTCAGCAGGGAGCCTGCTTCCCCCTCTCTCTCTGCCTACTTGTGATCTCTCTGTCAAATAAATAAAGAAAACCTTTAAAAAAAAGATGTATATATTTAAAAAGAGTAGGGGGAGGGGCAGAGGGAGAGGGAGAGAGCATCTCAAGCACACTCTGCACTGAGCCAACGCAGGGCTAACCTCACGACCCTGAGATCAGGACCTGAGAGGAAATCAAGAGTCAGATGCTTAACCCACTGAGCCACCCAGGTGCCCCTCACAGGCTTTGAATTTTCTAAAAGTAGCTGAGTTGCAGCAAGGCATCCACAAACTCTTTCAATCTCCCTAGCTTCTATTATGAACATGTTTTTAAAAAAACAACAGGCCAGAGGCACCTGGGTGGCTCAGTCTATTAAGTATTCAGCTCTTGATTTCATCAGGGGTCATGGTCTCAGGGTTGTGAGATCAAGCCCCACATCTGGCTCTGCTGGGCATAGGGCCTGCTTGGGATTCTCTCTCTCTCTCTCTCTCTCTCCTCTTTTGCCCCTCTCCCCCAGCTCACACTCTCTCTCCAAAAAAGCAAAGCAAAACAAACAAACAAAAAAAGAGAATGCAGGATTTGTCAGAAGTTCCAACTGGCTATGAGGGCCTGACCTATGACAGTGGCCTCATCAGTCCCACATGTGAACTAACCAGCTAGGTCACCCACAGACCCCATCCCCAGAGCATTCAGTGACTGTCCTGCAATGGAATCACTGTTCTACACTGTCTCCAGTTTAGGACTTATTTAGGGTGGTTTAAGTGAGGAGTGAACGTTACTGCTTTTTTTTAAGACTTCCAGTCTGTTATGTCTCTGGGAAAAGGTCTCTGCACAAAAAAGAAAAAAAAATTAACATTTTGTATTACATGTCAAATGGACAGAAACACCACCCATCACATAAATCCAGGTGCTAACAAGTTTCTGATAACGAGTGACACGCATATATAAAATGCTAGAGTACATTTGTGTAGCCCTAGATGAAAATGCATATAAAAAAGGAAAAGTATTTTTGATATTTCTATGACTTTGTTCAGTCAAAATACTAGAACTCTGTCTTTACTTTTTTTTTTTTAATATTTTATTTATTTATTTGACAGACAGAGATCACAAGTAGGCAGAGAGGCAGGCAGAGAGAGAGGAGGAAGCAGGCTCCCCGAGGAGCAGAGAGCTGGACGCAGGGCTCAATCCCAGGAGCCTGGGATCATGACCTGAGCCGAAGGCAGAGGCTTTAACCCCCTGAGCCACCCAGGCGCCCCTGTCTTTACTTTTTCCACCGACTCGAAAACATAATTTAAGAACCCATTTTTCAATTTCCTAAGTGCCTAACATGTTGCCAAGTTTTCTTTATTGTAAACTCTGGTTCTTGTGTACGCCCCCAAAAAGCCAGTCTCAAACTCAAGAAAGAAACAAAAGCAAACTCACACCAAACCAGCATTTCTCTGGAGCTGCTTTCTCAGCCACACGAACTCACGGTAGCGGCGACGCACACAGGATGTCTTGGCAGTGAAGGCCTTGCTGTTGGTCTACAGCAGGAAGTACATGAAAAAGAAAAAAAACCCAAGTAGAAAAAGACCAGATTGACTCTCCATCGTCACATTCACGGAGGACCCAACCCACCAGTTCCCATCCTGAGCAGGGGCTCCAACTAGAGTAACGGGCCAGCAGGCAGCCTGAGAGCACATGTCCGGCAGACCCCAAGTTCATTCCTCTCCTCCCTCCTTTTCTTCGGGCTCAGGACGGTCAAAACATCCACCAACGGGTTCTGCCCCAGCACCAGCCCTCAGCCCCAGAAGGGGTTGACCCTGATACAGAAGTCCGAAGCACTTACGTGGAGAAATATCTTATAATCCACATAAGAATTCCAGGAGCCCTCATTCTGCACACGGGGGTCCTGAACACGCACAGTGATCACCTCCTGGAGGTAAGAAAGGCTCCTTCAGCTCACCCACACAGTGAGCCAGCTTGGACAACATAGGCTGCCAGATTTTTCCAATCAGCACCAACCTTCATTCATGTGTTCATTCAACTCAACAAATATTTACTGACCACCCACTATGTGTGACTATGTGTCAGACACTGTTCCGAAGCACTGGGGCAGAACACGAACAAGAGACAGAAATCCTCGCCCTTGTGAATCTCACATTCAGCTGCATTCCAACGAATGGAAACGTTAGTCAAAACAGAACCTTATTTCCCAGGAATGGCTTTTCTGCGGATTTCCACCCCCTGCCTTCATTTTGAGCTCATCAGAACCCCCAAGGTATTACTGTCATTAGAGTACCATGGAGCAATGATTGGCCTCTTTCCCCAAATCCAATCAAACTTTACCCACCTGTTTCCTGGAGACCACATGCTTACCTCCAGCTCTTGGTTTTCCAACATCCTACACCCAAAGCCCATTGGGAGAAAACATCTGATGGGGGAGAGAGGACAGGGGAACAATCATGGTTAGCATGCTTCTATTCTTATCACTCTTTATCAAGAAAATTTTCATTGACCTGCCCCCCACCTCCCCCGGGGAAAACCCAGGCACCTTTTTTGGGTTTTTTGCGTAAAACTTAAGAGGAAGCAAAAAAAAATCCCCTTGCCTTTGCCCAGTGCCAAGCTAAAAGCCCCGGGGGAATTGCCTGCCCTCGAAGACCACAGCCGGGACCCTCAACCAGGCCACCTCTAGCTAAAGCATGTTTGGGTCTGTGCAACGCTCACCTCAGGCAGGGGGAACAGGCAAATTGGGTTGTCAAACCTTTCTGCCTGAGGGCTGCAGGTGAAAGCTGCTGTCTTGGGGGCCCACAACACACCTCACCAAGTGAGCCTCACAGCGCCCCCTTCTGGAGATTTAGAGACAACCAAGCCCCACAAATACCCAAGCCCTGAAGTCTCTTTGTCTTGCTAAACAGTCCTACCCATAGGTAAATCGTAGAGCTGGAGAGCTCCTGAAGCACCTGAGTGGGTTGCTCGGTTTCGACCGTCCCTTATCTAATCTGTCCTCCCAAACCCAAGCCTATGGTTCCAATCATTTCCTCTCTCGACATGCTATCCGGTTTGCACCTCTGCCCAAGCACCCCACAGCTGCATGGGTCGGCTCGGGATGTTTTCCGCTCCTTTGTAAAGATTCATTAAAGACTAAGCCCCTGATTTCCCCCAATGTGGCCGTTTACATGTGCAGCGACATCGCCCACTCCGACAAGGGGACCATGAAGCCTCCAGCTCAGGGTTACTCCAGTCCAAAGGGGCCCATGATGTCACCTTCTGTTAAAATACAGCACTAATCTTGTTACTCCTAGAGCCACTCCAACAGCATCCACCCTGGCAGCCGCCTCCACCCCCCTTCTCCTCTCTTAAGAGCAGAACAATAAAGTTTAATTTCCCTTTCCAATTTACCTTGAAATGAAAACTGACTTTAGCCAATATGTACTGCCAACAAATGATCCAGGCTGGCTCCTGGGAAAACAAGACCATCTTGAAGCTCTCCCTCTCCTCCCCCCATGCCCATTCACACACCCACTCATTTTTACAGTCCTACAATTAATTTTAAACACATTCTCTTATTAGTTCTGCCTTACCATTAGAACAGTGTGTAATGAGTTCCCTTCTATTTTATGTTTTGCTAACACAAGGCTAATGTTTCAGGAGAAGGGGAACTCATTTACACCACGAAATGAGCAGAGCAAAGAGCTTTCCCAATTCCTTCCAGTACACCAGAAGATCCCTCCACACACAGCCACTGCACACAGAGACAAAACCTCCTGGTAGATGACAGGACTGGGCTACACCGTGGAGCAAACTAGAGGTTTTGTGACTGTGATACCATCTTTGTACTTTTGCTGACAATCTGATTTTTCATCTGCTGCAGGCACCGTCACAAAGGGGTCCTGAACTGAAAGGAAATTCCAATGCCTTAGCAACCAATGTGTAACATGCCCGATGTAAGCCATCAAATGGCTGTGACCAAAAAGAACAGGCCAACTTGTGAACGATTAACCTCCTCAGATTAAAAAAAAATTTTTTTTTTCTCTTCTATTTTCAGTCATTTGGTAAATTGCCAGCACGGGAGCAGAGAGTTAAGCATTCTGATGTATCTTTTCCTAAAAGTAACGATGGGAAAGATGACAAGGAAATCACAGACATCCACACACTCAGTGGGGCTCACACATCTATGCCTTGAAAGGTTTGCCAAATTTAGGACCATAATTTAATGACTTAAGTGGTCGTCATTCTCAGGTTCAAGAAGAGTGTCTAGGGCCCTGAACCACCTCTAAGCACAAGTTTCTCTCCTTGCCTTTAGTGCTAAAACCACTGAGAAACAAATAGCTATAAATCAGCTTTAATACACTGACTTAAAAAAAACATCTTGGGGGCACCTGGGTGGCTCAGTGGGTTAAGCCTCTGCCTTCGGCTCAGGTCATGATCTCAGGGTCCTGGGATCGAGCCCCATATCAGGCTCTCTGCTCAGCAGGGAGCCTGCTTCCTCCCATCTCTCTCTGCCTGCCTCTCTGCCTACTTGTGATCTCTGTCAAATAAATAAATAAAATCTTTCAAAAAAAAATCTTGGGGCGCCTGGGTGGCTCAGTGGGTTAAAGCCTCTGCCTTCAGCTCAGGTCATGATCCCAGAGTCCTGGGATCGAGCCCCGAGTCAGGCTCTCTGCTCAGCACGGAGCCTGCTTCCTCCTATCTCTCTCTGCCTACTTGTGATCTCTCTCTCTGTCAAATAAATAAAATCTTAAAAAAAAAAAATCTCAGCACCCCCCACAAGATGTTGCATTTTTTTTTTAAGATTTTATTTATTTATTTGACAGACAGAGATTACAAGTAGGCAAGAGAGGCAGGCAGGGAGAGAGAGGAGGAAGCAGGCTCTCCGCGGAGCAGAGAGCCCGATGTGGGGTTCGATCCCAGGACCCTGTGATCATGACCCCATCCGAAAGCAGAGGCTTTAACCCACTGAGCCACCCAGGCGCCCCAAGATGTTGTATTCTTAAATGTAAGTTTAAAGGGCATTAACAAAGAGTTTCCATTGTAACTTTCCCTTAAAAACACTGGACACTGGAACAAATTAAAAAACCTAGACTCCCAAGTCATAATTTCTAGCAATTACCATTCTCCATCACCTTCTTCCACATAAATGCCACTCCCCAGGAGGAAATGAAGCTTAGTTCCGCCCGTGAAGGGAAGAAGGAAGTTCCTTTAGTTAGCTCCTGATCTGGGAGATGGATCCCCCTCATTCAAATAAGGGTAAGTCAGCAATCCTCTCAGCTACCTATGCATCTCACTCTGCACTAACTACAATTCCTGGGTCCTTCCAATCACATCTGAAGTTTCCTTTACTTTCTCCACCTGAACCACCACCAACCTCTCTGGTAAGAGCCCAATTGTTTGCTTTTTACAATGTCGATTCCTTGTAAAGTTCTCCTATGTCCTAACAATTCAAGATAGCGATTCAAGGCTTTCACATCACCATTTTCACTTTCATTTAAACTACTTTAAAAAGGCTAAAAAGTAGGGTGATAAAAGTGAATTGAGCCACCAAGACTCCTATTCCTCCTTACTCATTCTTGAGCCATTGGAGCCTCAAGGCAACTCAAAAAGCTCTCCTTCCTAAACACCCACAGGTGGCACAGGACGCTTCCTTTTCTGACCAAGTTCTGTATGTTCCCAACCAAGCAGCTCCGCTCCATCCTTCCGTCCATCTGTAACTTGCCACTCCTTACACTTGGGAGGTAAGTCACAAAGGCGACTACAGTCTAGCGCCAGAGCCCGCCTCTGTCCCGTAAAATACTTGTCATTAGACCTAGCCCTAGCTGTTTCGGTACATGTCGCCAAACTCCGGCCACTCCACCTCCATTCTTCACGCACGAGGGGGAAAAAGGCCCCACGACCCTCCTTCTCCTTTGACTACTAAGCTTAGGCAGTGGAAAGGAAAGATACTTTATATTTTAAAAACAAGTGAAAAAGCCGGGTTTCCTTCCTTTGATCCAGAGCAAGCACCCGCCTTCGTCCCGGGGAGGTGAGACAGCCTCGTCCCTAAGATGTCAAGCGAGATCACCATCCCCAAACGCCACTACTGTCGCTCAAGCCCTACTGGAGAGCAGCACCCACTCCACGCGGCCCCGCCCACGACCCCTCACCTGAGAGCAGCACACACGCCCCAGAGCGACACCGCCGGCGCCGGACCATGTAGCCAGTCTCGGCTTCTCCTTCCGGGTGAGTGGCCGGGGCCCCGGTGCACGACGGGAGAAGGCTCCCGGCCACGCCAATCCCGGGTGTCCAGGACGCCCCGCCCCGGCAGGCCGGAGCTCTCTGCGGCGATCCCCGCTCCAGAGGCGCTGAGCTCGGCCCCGCCCTGGCCCTGGCCGGAATCGGGATCCC